>QANU01074999.1:1532-43429 GCA_003254905.1 Nissolia schottii | reverse complement strand
TCGGGTCGGGTCGGGTCATGGGTTTTGTGGGTTATGCCACGTGGCATCCCGCGTGGCGCGCCGCATCAGCGCCGCGTCAGCGCCTGACGTGTCCACGTCAGCCAGTCAACTCTCATACATCTCCAGGGACTAAAACCAAACTTTTCAATTTTTCAGGGACTAAAACTTTTATACAGGGACTAAAACCAAACTTTTCAATATTACAGGGACTAAAAACTTAATTAACCCTAGATAAATTAATTATCTTTTATTTATTTTTATCTTTCAGGACTAGGGTATTACCGACAGATTTGACCACCCAAATCCATCGATATTTATAATTTTTCCCTTGGAGGAAGATTCGGCAAACGTAAAATGTTGCGTTTCATTAACACCTATATTAAAGAATTTTACCATCCAAATTATTCTATAAACTTAGGTTAGCAGCACATAGGGCACGCTCCTTCCCCTTCCTTTGCCATGCCCCATTTCTTCTCCCTCTCTCCCCTCCTCCCCCGTCCCCCTCCTCCCTTCTCCCACTCTCTTTCTCTTCCATCCTCCTAATTGACATTTGCACCACCACACTTGCAATCTTTTAGGCCAGAGCAACTTTTAAAATAGTTTGAGCCAAGCCTTAAAAAAAAACTTATGACAAGATATAAGTCTAGATTTAGACCAAATAATTTAGAAGCAAATTAGACCTGTAGCCTAACCCGGCCAAATCCATTTTCACCCCTATTCACGAACTATATAACTCATTAACCCAATAACTTACCAACATTTGGAATTTGGAAGTATCAAACATGTCATTGCTAGAGCCTGAAATTATCAACATGGAGTGGTAACTCGTGTTACACTGCCCAAGAACGAATACATTATTTTTGGCACATACACAATAACAATGACTTCCACTTAAGGAGACCCGACAATACCGAGTGTGATACATAATAAAGATAATAGAACTCATTTTCATTATTGGAACCTAAAAATAATGTGTTAGATTGTTGATTCAATTTGTAAAATTAAAATGTGATGACAAATATGATACGAACCTTTTAATGTGTGTGTTAGTGTTTCAGGATTAACATTGTTTCAAATTCAGAATTAGTTTAAAAACTAACTCAATATACAAGGCCCATGTCTCTTTTCAATTAAAGAAAGAATATGGAAGAAAAAGTTAGGCCAATGCATGGAGAAGCAAAAGGTGTCAGGATACTAAAGAAATCAAGAGATTCCTTGGAAATACAAGAGATAAATCCTTAAACATGCACCTCTCTCAAAATCATTGAGATAAAAGGCATACAAGGTTAAGGATACATGCAAGAAGCCTTAATTGAGGGGGAGCAAATATTAAGGGAGAGCTCTTGAAGGATAAATTATTGGCCCAACTCTGTTATTAGAGAATTAAAAAAAATGGGAAAAAAAAATGGAATATACAGCCCAAGAATTTCACGGCCCAATTCATCCATCCTTTTGAGAAAAGTAAGAAATACAAGAATAGGCAGCCTGAAGCCCATATATCACGACCCAAACTGTACAGCCCAATCCGTTACTTGAGACTCAGCAAAAAGCATGCAAGGCACAATTTTAATGAGCAACTTGAAGTTATCACTCACGGGCCAAAATTGAAAGTTGCAACAAAAGTGATAGAGGAATTTTATAATAAAGAAAGGGACGTGACTTGACTAGACCATTAGGGAAAGAGATGCATGCACTGACATGCAAGATACAAAGAAGCATCCAAAGTTGTGAAGAAAATAAAACAATATGGAAGACGTGTTGCAGACGGCATCAGCACAATGTTGAAGAAAATGTGATTTGCACAATTAATGAAAATAGAAGAGAGAGAAAGAAAGAAGCTGATGGCGTCACACCTGGAAGAAAGAAATAGAACAACATTGAAAAGCAACATGTAGCAGTGAAGCAGCATACACACAAGCTGAGAATTTTGGTTAATAAAATAATAAAGTAAACGTGCTACAAACAATAGGGGCATCAAAAAAATTTTTTGGAGAAAAAGAAAAGGAAGGAAAAACCACACTACAAAGATAGGTGGCTGAAAAAAAAAAAAAGGAAATGACAAAAATTTTGAAAGAAGGAGAGAGAGGGAAAATGTGTTATGATTGTCAAAAAGTGGCATCAGTAAAAGAAAAAAATTGAAAAACGTGATAGCGCAGGTACTATTGAAATGAAATATAAAAATGGAGACATATTAAAGTAAAAGGTGTCAGGAAGAAAGGAAATGGTACAAGCCTATGACCCAACGAATAAGAAGAATTCTCCCGGTACAAAGGAAGTGTACTAGAAAATGAAAAGAAGACAGCTCTACTCACCTATAAACATTCTGAATTTCAAATGACAAACGGTCAGAATTTTTTAATTATAAAAAGGGAAATAATATGACTTATCAAAGTAAAAAAAAGAAAAGAGCCAAAAAACCTGTTATTATACTTGTAACCTAAAGTTATTATTCTATTCTTTTTTCTCCTCTCAAGGTTCAATGTGAAATTCTTTATATATAATCTCTTTGTTCAAAATTTGTTTCTTTGTGAGAAAAACTCTATTGCTTGAGAGACTTTGAGAGTGAAAAAGGCTGAGTATAGAAAGCATTTTTTGAAGAGCCACATGTTTATTTGTTCTTGAGAGTGTGTTTTCTGATCTAGATTATTTGATAGTTTTGTTTTTGAAATTGGTGTTTGTATTGGAAAGTTTTTGAAAGAAAAGTGATTTGAGTGTTTGAAGAACTAGACGTAAATTCCTAACTCTTAGGATCAAACCAGTATAAATTTTGGGTGTGATTGTCTCTTTCCTTCACTGTTTACATTTTCCTTCCTTCAAAAGAAATTTTGTTTTTCGTTTAAGAAAAAGAACATTTTAGAGAACTTGTCTCCCAAACTATAAGGAGGTATCTCCCAAAAATTTAAGAGATAACTTTTCTAAAAAGAGTTTAATTTTTTAAAAAGATATCTACTTAGATTCAATCCCCATTCTCTAAGCCATACAAAACCATAAATCTTCAACTAAAAATTTCTTGCAACAACGAATAATTTCTCATCCAAGAACAGCCAAAGGAATGACCGTTGTTACCAACCGCACCTAAACAAACAACGATCAGAACAAGAAAATGATGTGATGGATAAAGGGCTTGTTCAATCGACCTTACAGCATATATGTGGACATTATTTGGCGCGTACATATAAGTGGACAATATTATTTGGTTTGGCACGAATTTCCTTGTTACATAAGTAGATATTACTTCAAAGAGTCAAAGTTAGAAAAAAAAGTAAGATTATCATCATCATTAATTTCTGCAATACTGGTAGAATTACATATTTTTCATATGGAAAATGAATTTTTATTACAACCCTTAGACACCTTGGACACTCACTCACACACATGCAAGAGAAAAAAAAATTAAAAACGAAATATATATAAAAAAAGGTGATAGAAACGATAAAAAAGAATAGTATTATATGTACACTAAATTTAGTGTAAACACAAAAGTTAGTGTACGAATATTACTTTTGTAAATCTTGGGGGTATAAGAACATATAGTTGCAATAATTGATAATTGTAATCGCACTGAGTTAGTTATGATTAACTAATAGATTAACTAATGGTTAGTTGTTATCATGAGTCTATATATAGGCCTGCACCAACACTTATATTTTATAATTTTTCTCATTCTCTCAATTCCATTAGTAAAATTCAATTTCCATTCTCTCTTTTCTCTCCTTGATACCATGGATTTCAACAAAAATGACGAGAATATCAATACACCAAAAATTCATGATACACTACAAAACAACTTCTCCTTCATCCCCAAATTCTCATTGCCGACGACATCCAAGCTCCACTGCCCCACCACCCTCCTACCGTAGCCCCCCCGATTACACAAAATTAAGTATATTATAATTTGTTAATTATTAAAAGGATAAAAAACATGTAAAAACTAAGTGAATGGCGGAATTGTTTTGGTAGTCTTTTTTCTAGCGCGTTTTAATTTAGGTTTTCATGCGTTTTGGACATCTACGATCGTGTCTCGCGCGAGACACCTTATTGAGCCATATTTTTCACTCTCTATTTGCAATGTCTCGCGTGAGACGTATATGTGTCTTGCGTGAGACACCTTCCAGAATGTCAACCCTTGTTTTCTGAGTTATGTCCCACGTGAGATATGACTTCATCTCGCGCGAGATGTCTTCAAGAATCCAATTTTTCCTTTCTGTTTGCTATGTCTCACGCGAAACATAATATGTCTTGTGCGAGATGCCTCTCTAACTCACAAATGACTCATTTTATTGCATTTCGGACCTTGAAATACTTGAACAAACATCAAACAATACCAAAGATAAAAAAATAATTAAGTCTCAATAAACATGCCTCAAATTCACTGGATCCTAAACTATTCTAATTAAAAAATTATATAAAAAGTAAACAAAGATAACTCTTGTTGAAGAGTTGTCATTAACCACATGTGTAATTACAACTGATATATATTGTACATCAAATGAGAAAGAATGTAAGAAATGAAAACACAATTCAATTTTTCCTGTACTCTCTCAGAACTTTACTTTCCCTAATCTCTCTCTCTCACATCTGCTTTATGCTCTGGCCGTGATACCTAACATAGCAATCCTGCAAAAAAGTGTAACATTAATTTCAAAATACATTACAACACTACAAGAATATTGACTATTTCCGTCTGAAAATTACCGTCGGAAAATAATCGACGGAATTACCGTCGGAAAGAATAAAACACAGATGGTAAACGGTTCAGGAAAGTGAGCCGGGGCACGATCAATGCAGTTACCGTCGGTTAGGAATACACGACGGTAAAATCGACGGTAATACCGTAGGTCAAAGCTACCGACGGTAATACATTGGAAAAAGGCGCAACAATTTCATCAACTCGCCATAAATTTTTCTGATACCGTCGGTAAAGACCGATGGTAAATGTCCCGAAAATATTAACTGGCCGTTTTCAGAATGTTCAACATTCCCATTAATCGGTGCGCCGTTTCTGAGAACGCCGGTTACCGTCGGATATATCCGACGGTAACACCAAGGCCGAATAGTATAAAATCCCCTCCCCCATCCTCCTAAGCCTGCACCATAATTCTCTTCTCTCATCCATTCTCCCCTTTCTCCCCTTTCTTATCCGTCGTGTGATGCTTTTGTCGTTGAGGACGTGATATTAGTTAATTTAATTTGGTTATCAGTCTAACGTTGCGTAAACTGAGCCATCAAATGGATGCGAAGTCCAAGACAGTGGTAATTATCAGTTGTCCCGTTGGGGGAATATTGATGACTACCACCATCTTGGACTTTGTTATTCATTAATTGGCTGATTATTTAATTAATTAATTTTTTGCTGCGTAGCTTACTAGCGCCACGGTAATTGGGAGAGTGATATAGGCCAAGGCCAAGGTGGTGGTATCCAGGTTGGGGGTCGTCACATTATTATTTCCCTAACTTGATTACAACCATGTTGGTCTTGGCCTTTATTAATCGCTCAATTAAAGTGTCGTCAGGGCGGGCAAAAATTAATTGTACATTACCGTCGGAGTATACCGACGATAAAACCAAAGGTTACCGTCGGTCAGGACAGACGATAAATACTAATGTGTTACCCTCGTACACCGGTATTTACCGACAGTAACGGCTTCGAAATTGGTGGAGGATAATGCAATTCTCATTATCGTCGGTATATAATCAAATGAACAATTTGGTCTGTGAATTGGCGCCAATTTTATTTGGTTACCATCGGATGTATAGCCGACCGACGGTAAATGTTTTAATTAAACGCTCCGTTTTGAATTGTATTTGTTACTGGCAGTTATATCCAGTTACTGTCGGTCATGTCCGACGGTAAAGGTTGGGACAGATTACTTAAGCAACTTTCCTTTCTATTCTCCTCATTCTCATACTTCTTTTTTCTCCACCCATCCTTTCCTCTCCAAACCAATCTCCCCCGTAGGTTCTTACAGCACCACCGCCACTCCGCCACCACCTCGGGTTATTGCCGCGCCTCCGCATCCACTCCACCACTAGAGGTCGACCAGCTTCTCCTACACTCTCTGTGCTTTATCTGTTCATCGGTGTGTGTGTCTCCGTGGCTGATGATTTGTGCGTGTGTTGTGATTTGGGATTGTGTGGGTGTGTTGTGTGGGTGTACTCTGTGTGTGTTTGCCACTGTTAGCAATTTGTGTGTTTGTGTGTTTGTGCAGTTTGTGTGTTTGTGTGTGCGTGTGTATGTGTGTGTCTCTGTGTCTCTGTGGGTGGGTGGCTGATTGTGGGTTTAGGTTTGTGAGGTGATTGTGTGTTTGTGTGATTGTGTGTGTGTGTGTGTGCGTGTGTGTCTTTTGATTGAGGAATTGGAATTGTTGTGAGGTTGAGGATCAAAGGAGATTTGAACTTAAGGTTTAGGGTATATCTGTGATAGATTTGTGAACTTAAGGTTATAACTAGGTGTTGAAAGCTTTTTCGTAACTGTTTGCACTCTTATTTATTTAATATGTATATCCTTCTTAATTTACAGCTTTCAGATCCTTAAGGGATCTAATTGCAGTATATTCGGGTATAGTCGTCTCCACAAGGATTGATGTTTTAAAACAATCGTCTTTGAATTGCGATACTTTAAGCTAATAGAAATGATTGGTTTATTGAGTAATTTAACACAAGTAAATTGAAAATAAATTGAAAGTACAAGACAATAATGGAGTTGAGTTAAACTAGTGAAGAAAGGTGTTGGGATTTGATTTGTAATACCACTTTAATGTAACCAATATATTATTAAGTATGATCTATGTGTTCTTGATTTTATCGCCACCAGTTCTTAACTTAATCATCTCTTTCAAGCATGTTAAGATCACTCGATTCCCTTTTATTATTTTGTCAATTTCTTGCACAAACTAACAAAGCAAACCGACATTAATTCATATGTTAATACGACTTAATCCCTTATTCCAATTACGGCAACTCGGAATTAGATGAATTGATCTAGATCAGACTTAATGATTATAACTTTCATTCACAAACATTTAAGCATAACATAAGCTTTAGAATGACAAGATTGGAACCTCAATTTGGTTATAACTTATTAGCATAGTTTTCACTCATACATCTAAGTCTCAAATCAAGATTCAACATGTTAAACCAAAACTAGCATGAAGTACAAGATCAATCATTAAAATCATATAACAACATAGATTCATATCACATAAGTCAAGATGGATACATTTAAGAAATACAACGCGTCAAATCCCAACAAGAAGGAAAGTTAGCTATCCATAGATATGGATAGTTTACAAGCTTACAACAACTTTAGAGAAAGCGGCAGATTGAAGAGCAATGATGGTTTGTTTCCACACTTCCACCATGAACTACAACCCTTGGAATTTCTCCAGCACTTCCCCTAAGGGATTCTTTAGCTCCTAAGCCTTTCTTTCTATTCCTAACTCAAGTATGGAGTGTATAGTGTAGTAGGAATGAATGGAAATTGATGAAATGAACTGCAGGGAGGCTCCTCTATTTATAAGCCACGATCAGGCCGCTCAGAGGGTTGGTGAGGTCGTTGAGCGGGTTGGTGCAGTCGCTGAGTGGGTTGGTGCATCCGCTGAGCGGGTTGGTCTTCTATGGCGGCTAGGTTAGGTGAGACCGCTCAGCGGGAGCTCAGCGGGAATCTTCACTTGGCACAAACTACAAAGTTGTAGATCTCTCTCTTAGCTTTAACTAGCAATTTGAAGCACCTCAATCCGATATTTGTAGCTCAAGTTATCTCATTTTTACTAACTGTTGCGCTAAGCGGGCTTCCATACTTTTCTTGCTTGTCATTCCTTTGCTTTATGCTTTTTATCTATATGAGATTTTGACAAAAATTGTATCAATGTACACATAATGCATCCATTCCTCAAAACTTAATAAAATCATACAAAGTTAGGGAAATTGACTTGTAATTTCATCTAAAACAATCCATATAAGTGTCATTTAAGCCTATAGAAATACCATAATATGACACTTATCACTAGGATAGGTTGTAATTACTTTCTTATGATAGTTTTGTGAACTTAAGTGTGGAATTATGAACATTAATCTTCGTAGCTTTGTCTATGTAGAGTTAAATTCGGAATTAGAATTGTCTACGTTTGAACTGATTTTGTCTTATGCCACAAGTTGCAAAATTGTTGACGCGAACTTGTAGCTTTATTGTGAGGTCGGGTATTAATAGAGAAATATAATGTGTATATTTTCCTTTGCCTTGATAGTTAGTCATTTAACAGCTGTACACCAACTGATTCTGTTTGTTGGCATTCGGTTAGTTGGTTATTGCATCTGTGGAGTTGTGCAAGTTATTGATGTTTTAGGCTTGTATATATATATATATATATATATATATATATATATATATATGGTTTGCTTGTGGACCAAGTAACCTGATTATTCATTCATTCAGTTCAATCCAATTCAATTCCTTTTGGTCTAATAGGTATCTTACTTTCTTATTAATTGCTTTATTTCAGCATTGGTTATATATGAAAATGATATTTCTATAGCGTAGCTCCCTATGGTTTTGGGCGATCATCCTTCTGCTCCTATCGTCATTGAGGACGACGAACGCGCAGCAACCCCACCCGAGTCCGACGAGCCTGACTGTGACTCCCCCTTTTGGGATGAGCCTGACTACGACTCCCCTTTCTGGGACGTGGACACGGACGAGGACGTCCACTTCGAGGTCAACGTGGATGGGAACATCCACTTTGAGGTCAACGTGGGTGGGAACGTGCACGTGAGCGTACACGTAGATGGGAACGTGCACATGAACGTACACGTAGATGGGAACGTGTACGTGGACGTGGATGTGGAGGACCCTGAGGAGGACGTAGATGATGAAGACCCTGTGGAGGACTGAATATATTGTACATTAATTTTGAATATATTATGTATATTATTTGCTTCTTTAACTATGTAATGAATCTAAACACGCAAGGATATATATGGGAAGTACCACTTTATTGAACCGCTTTGTGAATTTATTTGTTATCTTTGCTAATGGATACATGAATTAATCTGTTGTAACTCTCACAATCAATGTAATCATAAACTAAATAATTGATTATTACATTACCACATTATTTACATCAACATTGTCACTCAAATAAATAATAATCATTCAAAAATAAAGTTTATGAAACTTTTTTAATATTTTCGTATTACCGTCATCTATAATCGATGGTAGTATGGACAACGATTATCGACGCAAACAAGCGACGGCAAATACTAACCGACGGAATATTAGCGTCGGTTTTAGGTGACGGTAACATTTGAATAAAATACTATTATTATTAGCGATGGATTGTTTCGACGGAAATCCAGTTCAAATTACCGTCGGCATCCATCCTCCGACGCAAAATTGGTTTCCATCGAACCCTTTATCGGCGGCCCGATGACCGACGGTAAATCCGTCGGAAACGCAATGTACCAACGGCAACTGGCTCATAACCGACGGAAAATACCGACGGAAATAGTGTAATTTCTTGTAGTGCAAGAAATTGAGTTTTGCTTTTAACAAAGGCCACAGTTTTATGACTAAAACTGCACCACTTTTGGAGTTGCTAAATTGAGAATGACTTTAAGTATTATAAATTGTTACCTTTATAAATAAGTACTGTTCATTTTATAATATAAAACATTTTTTTTTTGGTAAAGCTAGTAAAGCGTGTGAGTTTAGGCCAAATTTATTTAGCGAAATGTGAGATTAAGCTAAAAAAAATTTAGTTTACTTATCAAATATTTTCTTTTAAAAGCTGTGATTGACACATTTATCAAATAGATTTATGAAAAAAATGTCAGCTGGTTAACTTCCTATTCATATCATACATCATCATTTATTGTGTTTGTCTTCACCTAAACTCCTCCACACAAAATAAATCTACAATAAAATGATGTGGAAAATGAGAAGCACGTTTCTCTAACTGCAACCACATATTGCATTCAAATCAAAGAAATCTAATCAAGCCATTAACAATGCATTTTGAACTGACAGGCGTACTTCTTGCTCTACATATATAAGGACGCATGCAGAGGACAGCAAAACCAGAGAGTGAGATTGGGAACTCATGAGGAGAGACGTTTAATTCTTTAAAGAGAAAGGGAGGAATTTCTTTCTAGTTGTTGAAATCAGGTAGTTTCCCGTAACTTGATTCTTTACATGAATGTTCTATTTATTTACTATATTTATATACCTATTGAAAGCATTGATACATTGAATACTACCTCTTCTTTCAACCATTGATATTTAGACTCTATTATTATGAACCTGACTAACTTATTAACGCTTGATTGATTCAAGTGGTTCGACACTTATTTCTCTTAAATAAGATCTCGGGTACGAGTCTTGTAGAGGAAAAAAAGAATTAGCGTTGAGATTACTTTACTCATAATGGGCTGACCCGGCTCAAGTCAGATTAAGTGAAATTCAATTGACTTTACATACTAGTGATTTTGATAGAAAAAAAATTGAATTTGACTAACTCCATTCAACCGAGTTATAGGTCTCCTAGCAAGGGTTAGTACATTCTAGTTACCTCAAACTCAAGTCTGCGCTACATTGACCAACCCTGTATTGGTGCTTAGCACTTTTTTTTTTCCCCTTCCAATGAATGCTCACTTAAACCCAAAACCAGAACCAAACCACACATAAATAGATAAAAAATTTCAATGACTGAGAAAAAAAATTGACTCTTGTCCTGTTTTAACAGCTCAATTAGTAAGAAATAGTGATACATATCTGAATTTTAATGCTCCAAATAAATGTGCAGGTATTGTTCCTAGGAGACACCATGGACCCTGCATCTTATATCCAGACTATTGAAACGATCTTAGCTCTGTTGATTGCATGCTGCATGTTAAGGTTCCTCCGGTCACGTAATATTGGATTTAAAACAAGAAATGGCAAAACCAACCGCAACAATGAAGTACCCGAACCCTCTGGGGCTTTACCCTTCGTGGGTCATCTCCATCTTCTAAGTGCTCAAGTCCCATATTTCAGGACATTTTCTGTTTTAGCTGAGAAATATGGGCCAATCTTCTCCCTCAGGCTAGGTTGCCACCAAACAATAGTGGTTAGTAGCAGGGAAATCGCCAAGGAATGCCTCACAAAAAACGACGTCGTTTTCGCCTCGAGACCAAACACAACTGCTGGAAGATACATGGGTTACGACAATGCCGTTTTAGGCTTTTCCCCTTATGGACCATATTGGCGTGAAATCAGAAAAATTGCGACCCTTGAGCTTCTTTCCAGCCACAGGCTTGAAAAGCTAAGGCACGTCAGGGAGACAGAGGTATACTCTCTTGTCAAAGATTTGTACTCATACGAGAAGAAGAAGAAGGAGGAGAATGCAAGCGGTTCAATTCAAGTTCCTATAAGCAATTTGTTGGACAACATGACTTTCAATATAATTGTGCAAATGATAGCTGGGAAGCGATTTGGTGCCGAAGACACTGGTAAAGAGATCATAGGCACTAATACTTCATTTGTTTCCTTATACATGTGTATTGTAGTAGTGTATCCATCGGATTAAGAGATGCCATTTTTCATTTTATTTTTAATCTATTATCTAGAATAAATTATCTTATTTAAGATTACATATATATTTGTTGTTTTCTCGAATATCATGTATATAAATTTAAATTTTTATTATTTAATTCATATTTTATATTTTTTACAAAATTATCACATTTATGTATGATATCATATCATTCCAATACTCATATATGCATGGTCGTGCATTATAGGTAGTGAGGCAGGTCGACTAAAACGGGCAATCAAAGATTTTACCTATCTAAGTGGTGTTTTCGTGGTGGCTGATGCTATTCCTTCCCTTAGTTGGTTCGATTTTCAAGGGCATGTGAGCTTTATGAAGAGGACTGCTAAGGAAATTGACCTTATTCTCCAAAATTGGATGGATGAGCATCTAAGAAAGAGAGCAGAGGGTGAGAATGGTAGATGCGTGAATGACTTCATGGATATGCTGATATTGGCATTTGGAGAGCATGATGTGATTTATGGCCATAAGAGGGAGATAGTTATCAAGGCAACAGCACTGGTATGCATGTTTCATCTTAAACCAGATTATAAGTATATCACGGTTCAGTAAGTCAACCAAAATTTAATACTAATTTTATGGCATAATAATCTGATTCAAAATTAAGATTAGCATATTAAATGAGAAAGTTTGATTTCATAACTCACTAACTACATTAAATTTCTCTATTTATGTCATGTGAAATTCATCACGTTTGTTTTCATAACTATAATCGGAGATTGGTTATATTATGTATTGCTAACTATTCAAATTTAATGAAGGTAATCACATTCTTTAAGAAATAATACCGGGCGGACATATACTAACACAACACATCTTGATTTTTGGTCCTCATAATTATTGGTGCTAATTTTTTTAAACCAGTTAAGAATTTATGAAAGAAACTTGGGGGATTTCAATTCAAAAGTGACACGTGAAAAAAATGTCTTTTTCTAAATTTTATTTTCGGGTCATGTTTCAATATAAAAGTACGGAGTGAAAAGTGTTCTCTTTCTTTACAATTTTTTTTGTTCAAGTTTGAGACACAGTTTCTCACTCTCTTCTCTTTAAATGAAAATCATCTCAAATAACAAAAAATTGTTATTACGCGAGACAATCCCTGTACATTAATGTTATATTTCGGGTCCATATATATCCTACCCAATTTTCATTTTTGATGCTCCATAACCAGAAAAATAATTATCTAATTAACTAACCGATTGATTTCTGGTGCAGATGCTTATCCTTACGGCCTCTGGAAGTACAGCCATAACATTAACATGGGCACTATCCTTGCTCCTAAACCATCCACGTGTCCTAAAGTCTGCCCAAGAAGAATTGGACACCGTTGTCGGGAAAGAAAATTGGGTGCAGGAATCAGACATCAAAGGCCTCAAATATCTACAAGCCATTGTCAAAGAGACCCTCCGTTTATACCCACCAGCACCCTTAACTGGAATCAGGGAGGCCACAGAGGATTGTTGTGTGGCTGGTTACCATGTCTCGAAAGGAGCTCGCTTATTCATTAACCTATGGAAGATTCACAGAGACCCAGCGATATGGTCTAACCCTGATGAATTTCAACCTGAGAGGTTTTTTGCCACCCAACAAGACGTTGACTTTTCTGTTGGTCAGAACTTTGAGTTCGTACCATTTAGCTTTGGGAGAAGGTCGTGTCCTGGCGTGACATTTGGGATTCAAGTTGTGCACTTGGCTCTGGCTAGGTTGCTTCAAGGGTTTGATATTTCAACAAAGAACGGGGTTCGAATAGATATGAGTGAAGGGTTAGTAGGACTTGCATTGCCTAAGAAAAACGCCCTTGAAATTATTGTCGAACCCCGCCTTCCATCCGAGCTTTATGAAAACCTCTGAATATGGAAAGATTCTTGGGCGTGTGCAATCTTTGCAACCCTTATCTAGATGCATTTATAATAAAATAAAAGTGAGTCACATTAGCTTTATTGAAAATGTGATTACTTATTTAAATACTATCAATTTTATTGTGAGTGAATCTAAATTTAAAGAGTTATAATTGTGTCTATACAAGAACTCTACATGGATACATGTGAAGAAATGAAGAGTAGTATTTCAATTATGCTTTGAGATGAGAGCTGTGGAAGAGTCACATAGAACTTCAAAGGGTTGTAGGATGAAGTGGCACATACCGCTCTATGATAATTTAAGTTTGATATGTTAACATCAATTACTCTTCCTGTATTAATATATTAACGTTTTCGTATAAGATCCTTGATATTTTATTCATGTATCACTTAAATAATGTGTGTATGAAATAATTGGGACGACACCTTATGCATCTGTATATATTGTTGTATTCGTGTTACTCAAACCAAGCCAAGAAATTGATTTAGAAGGAGTTTCATTACGACTGTTAAATGTTCTTCCACGTCTACCCATCCTCATCGTAGGCGTAGGCTGCCGTACTCCTTGTAACTTTGAGAATATGATGCGCCTTGTGAACTAAACACTTACATTACAATGTGTATTGACAAGCCTTAAATCGTTGAAATTTTAGTGCTCAATCAAATAAAATTTATAAAGACAAAGTAACCTAAAGCATAATAAAGGAGAATAAAATAGGTTGTCTCTGGATGAAGTGTAACTAAATTAATTATATTCTATTCATTTAAAATAAAAGGGATAGTTGAAAGGTTGCCACAATTAAAATAAAAGCAATAAACTATAAACTAACGGTTACATGCACATGTATTCATCGTCCGCAAATTTTTGAATTGTTATCATAGGTCACTCACATCAATTCACAAATTAGTCATTGGATTATTAATTAAACAATTGTCTAATGGTAACTCTCCAATTAGAATTTCTTAATTTTACTTAGTAAATCATGTAATTTTTAAGCATTTTAGTTGCATATTAGGTGGCATTTGCATACATTCATTTAAGATTTAGCTTAGGTTGCATAAACTAACCTTTAGGTATAATTAGGTAGAAATAGAGTTTTTGGTGAATTTCATGTATCAAGTGACTATTGTAGGAAGCCATGAAGATTTGGAATCAAAAAAAGTAAAGAAAATGTGAAGAACATGGCTCTACGAGTGCTTGAGTGTGCCTTAAGGCACTCAAGTGCACTGAGAGGACACTTAAAAAGGTGTGCCGCTTGAGCAGTCGAGCGGCGTTGAATAAAAATAAATTAGAATTTCTTCTCTTTTAGCTTTTTCTATAAATAGAACCACTAGGGACTTCACCCAAGACATTATAGAGTGCAAAAAATAGAAAATAGACAATCCTAGGAGAGCTATTCGACAGGTGAAAACTCTGTTTATTACACTGATCAATTGTGAGAAAATTTGATAATGTGTTTTGTATTACGTTTCTCCTATTCTATCCTTCTATGTTTGTATTCTCTTCTCTCTCCATGAACTAAATTCTTTTAGTTAGGGCATAGATGGAAGTTCTCTGTTGAACTATGTTGTAATTATTATTTGTTCTATCCAATTAAGGTTTGATTTATATTAGCGTTTGTCTTTATATTTTATTGTAATGTTTATGTGTTTTCACCATATGAATTTTTTGTATTCTTTGATGAAACTCGAGAGAGAGATTGTGAGATAGGACAATGTTAGATCAACCAAAGGTTGGGCAAAACGCCGAGAGGAAATTAACGTGACTTGTGTGGTCGTGTGGGGGCGCTAAAGCTAGGGAAATCAAACTTATAATAGGTTTAGACCTTTCTAAGAGATTAGGGGGCCAACCTACGATAAGAGGGTTACTTGATCTCGAAAGAGGTTTGTAGCTATTAACCCTGACGATTAATCACTAAATTGAGTTGGTAGTTGGATAGAATAGTAATTGCAACATAGTCAGGAGAAACAAAAGTCGTGTGTCGTAACACTTCTTCTCATTTTTTTTCTCTAAATTATTTAATCTTTTTAATTGTTTTCTTTTATTAATTCTCAACCAATCCAAAAACCCAAAAACAACCTTGGACTTGACAACTATAATTATTTGCCTTTGCAAAATAACATAATTACTCGATTCTCATGAGTACGACAACCCGAGTACCAAAATGACTCCGGTATTACTTGTCACGACTACTTCACTTGCTAGAATTTAGTGCATCAAGTTTTTGGTTGTATTCATGGATTTGGTCTTATTACTATTTTGCAACAGTTAGTAAAATTAGTTGTTTTTAATTTTAATTTTTGATAGTTTAATTTCTAGTTTTAATTTTCTACTTAAGCATTTTATACAATATTATTTCTTGTGACCTTCACTGGTGTGTTAGTGTTTTTAGGATTTTATGTGCAGGAACAAACAAGTCCTGCCTCTCGATTTTGAAATTGACCCTATTGAGAGAAGGTTACAAAGAGGAAGAGGTTAAAAGAAGTCGAGGTAGCCATGACAGATGACTATGAAGAAGAGGAACACATAGAAGGTGAGCAGTCAAATCCTCTACTTCCACCATGACATGTAGTTAAAGACTACTTGCTGAATTATGGAGGTGGTGGCATATCTACTATAGTGAGATCTCTTATTAACACTGACAATTTTGAGCTCTGCCAAACTTTGATCAAACTCATTCAGGACAATTGTCAATACCATGGGCTACCTCATGAAAATGCCCAGGCATTCATTAACAACTTCCTCTAAGAGTGTGACAACCACAAGAAAAGAGGTGTGCGTCCCGATCTGATTACTCTCCAATTGTTCCCTTACACACTTTTTGTTGAAGCAAAGGCTTGGTTGAGATTTCAATTGGGTAGAAGCTTCACCAAATGGCGACAACTTGAGCATAGATTTCTCGAGAGGTTTACGACAAGAAACAAGTACCTAAAAACTCAAAAAGATCTTATGACCTTTACTCCAAGGGATGGCAATTCATTTTTTGAGTGTTGAAGATGATTCCAAGGCAAATAGATGAAATGCCCAGACCATGAGATACCTCTCCACATGTTGTTGCAGATCTTCTACAATGCACTAGACCGATCTTCTAGAGATATGGTTAATGTAGTAGCCGATGGATCAATGGTGAAGATAAAAGACCATAGAGGAAGCTCTTGAACTACTTGAGATGCTTGCAAAGAACGGACTTGTTGAGAATACGAAAGTAACCAAGAGCAGCATGCTGGTAGTTGACTCATTTGCTGCAACACTAGCAAGAAGGAAGGGGGCAACTAGGGAGAATGCATAAAAGGTGGGCTTGTAAGGCTTACTTTTATGGGGTTTCCAAACAAGGCCTAGATAACCTCTCTAGCTAATGTTTATCTAAGTTTATTTTCATTGGGATCAACCAAGTTTCTAAGAATTGTCTAAACTAGAACACAAGCACAACAGTTGTAGAAAAACATTCAAGACTATCATGCTCCTAAGAGTTCAATTATATGCATAATAAACTTTTGAAGAGTCATGATTATAAGTAAGCACAAATTAGTTTTCTAGTTGGTTCAAGCAAAAAATTCTAGTTACTAAAGAGTTGAAAGATTAAAAATCTTTATCATCATTGGGGTCAAAACAAAATTCAGCAATCTAAATCTATCAAAAGTATTTTATAAAAATAAAATAAAATAAAATCTATCTTAAAGAAAGAAAAAAAAAATATGCATGAATGTAATGTAAGAAATGCAAGTTTTCCCCCCACCCCGACTTTTAAATATTCATAGTCCCTATGCATGAAATTTCATGGATGGAAGGGATACAAAACTTCCTCTATTTATCCAACTCATTGCCCAAGTCATAGTTTTGAAGTTGTCGCCATTATTGCTTCTATAGCTGAGGCTGCTCCTCTTGTCCTCACATGGAGTGATAGAAATCTTCATATGCGTTCTAGGGGGCAGGGCATGCATCTAATCGTGTGTCTCTGCAGGTGCTAGAAATCATATCATTTTTTCCAAAATCCACTAATCTATATATTGGCCGGTTAGATATTGTCCCATGGAGATGAAATGTTTTTTTTTATTGCACCTCCATGTTTTGCATCCTCTGTGCCAGGTCAACCATCTCTTGATCCTAAGGGGGTGCATGGTCTTCACTCTCTTCTTCTTATTCCTCTATGTATGGCATAACCAATGTCTGCCTCAATTCGGTTGGCCAAGGGCTTAGTTACTTCCTCGCCTCTCCTTTTGGCTATGCCTGTTGCTGCCATCTTGGTGATCAGATAGGGGAATGCTAGCGCCTTTTGGGAGTTTTTGATGGTGGTCATGTGGTTCCAGATGACCTTACCCTCATCAATTGTCTTCTCAGTGAGTAGGCAATAAAGCAAGATGCACCCATTGATGGGTACATCGATGGAATGTGTGGTCGGTTGAAACATGTTATTGATAAACAACCTCTAAATCATGGTAGTGTCTATCATGTCATCAGTCTTCATATTTAGGATTTCACCATTATTATTTCTCTCCTAGTTCTTTCCTTCAAGGGCTATGGCAGCCCTAAATATCTCGTCCCTCTCAAGTCTTCACCCATTCAACCACTTGGTTAGTTCATTTTCCTCTTTATTAGGGACTAGGAGAAATGTATTTATAGTAACAAGGCAAAAATCAACCTGTTGGCTATTGAGGTACAAGAATTGGTGTTGTGCATAGGGGAGATTGGTATAGAACTCTCATACCATGTCCATCCAGGTCTCACTATTTGGATCCTCCATCAGGCCACCCCAATGCCTATCCAACAATGCCCTCCTGAATGGTCTCCAGTATGTTCCATTTGCAGGGTATTCACGTTCAAGATCGATGGCAAGATTGATCAAGTTGGTCGTATATTTTTTTTCCACCTCTTCGCATGAGAAGTGATCTTGTTGAAATGTAGACTCTATTCTTCAGCCCCTTCTTAATGACTGGCCCCATATTATCTTGCCTCGCTTGTTCATGTTTTTTTAAAAATAATAAAAGAAAAATATAAATCCCATTCTAAGCAGAAAATGCAAAGTTTATGTAGGGTTGAACAACCCCAACTTCAACAATGAACATAATCAAATTTTGCAACAATAGTTAGTTCACAAACTACACTTAATTAGTCAACATTGTGCAAGGCAATGTATCTCTCTCGCTACAAGCATGTATAATGACACTCTAGTGCTCGGTTACTATATTTTGTTAACACAATCAAATCCTAAAATTCAATCATTGGCAAAAATTACAACCAAGAGTAATTTCAATTATCAACAACTAATTTTCGCAATCAAATCAATTCCCAATCATTTGTCAAAAGCCTAATATATCCAAAAACTCATCATAAAAATCAACACGTGACTATCCTAGGATTTTGACAAAAAATGAAAAAGAGTGAAAATACACATACCACTTGAGAGAGAGAGGGAGATGACCACTGTAACACGCCTGCTAGCTGCTTAAGTCGTAAACAATACTCACAGGGTTGTTATCTGCTTTGGTTGGAATACTTTTAGTCCTATATTATCTTTGAAAATATTCTTTAACTGAAAAATATGGACCAATTTAAAACTTTTTTTACTTTATTTATGAAACATGAAATATGAGCCACGAGGGTTTGAGAAGACATACATATATACGCAAGCTCGATAGAGTCTACGAGACTTAGGCGTTCAATGACATAGCGGATAATCATACAAAACATTCCATACTGTTCATTCATTTATATGGGTCCAGAAATAGTTCCACCTTTGGTTATATTTACATAATACACTTAATACACATAAGAGCTGATGGCATATCTAATTCATTTAGCTAATACAAAACACATCACAATTCGTAGACATACACTGTTGTCTTGCTGTTTTCCCTGGAATGCCCAGACCTTCAGTCTTACTGGGATATCTCCTCCTCTCTAGTGTACTCACTATACCTGGTTGGAATCATAAATGAGTGGGGGATGAGAACGGCGCGTCTTCAGTGGGAATCATAGGGCATAACATCTAATTTCACTTCAATTATGATTCAGGTCACTCAGGAGATCTCTAGGTGTCATAGTATACTAGAATCCCTACTTATTTTAAATTCATACTAGTCTTGAGTAGCTTTATCTAATTTGCTAGGTGATCGGGGAATTCTAGTCTTTGAATCACCTATCATAGAAAACTTATCGTGCTTACTAATCCTATTCGCTTGATTAGTGTGACATCGAATCACGCATTCACGTGTCTCTTATTCTCGTAGAGGCAGTCGTGTGAAATCTTTCTCACTTGACATTGCCTTATAGTATTCATACATAATTACATACATATATCACATCATGCATGAGGGGATCGGGGGAGTTCTCTTATGTGCCTCGTCAGCTACTTTCATCGGGGCAGCATCCTTCTCATATTTCCATGTCCTTTATTCCCCTTTGTGCACCCTGTGACTGTCATCCCTGTTCAGTGTACAACCTACTCTGTTTCCATATTTTAACAATAAGACAAAGCTCATATCTGAGGTGGTCGTGAACCACAGATGCATTTAGCATAAATATATTTATATGGAATGATCATCCTGCGTGCAGGGTGGTGAGGGGGCGCCCTTACAGCGTCACCAGGGGTGGACCCGTGAACTCACAATATCTGATTGCCATTTCTTAACATTTCTTACTTTCGTAGCATATGTGGCATGATTGTCTTTATCTTTCATATTTGTACTCTTCTTTTATCATCTTATAACTTTCTCATCCTAAAGTTTCTTTATTCTCATTTCGTATCTTTCCTTGCAAGTTTTAAGCTTGCTTTCATAATATTAACCATTCCTTCTTGTCGGATGGTGAGGGGCGTGTCCATAGACGTACCAAGAGAGGGGATGTCCTATTATATAACTAAGTACATATCTTCAAGGTATTCCGGGCCCATTGTGGCCGCAACCTTCTTAAGATCTTTTTCATTTCCTATGTTCAATTATTATCTTTTCTTAGTTACGTGATTGTCCTTCTAGTTATCTAAGGTTGTCCTAGCACTCTAATGACAACTCTTTTGCTCATGATGCATAATAATAATTTATAGCACATAGAACACAATTAATTTCACATGAATATCATAATCTGTCAACTAAGGTGTACCAGTGCTTTTCGGGATATGCGTAACCTCAGAGACTCACGGGAACTCACTCTTGTAAAACTATCTGGTGATTTCCTTATAACTCCTAATATGTTCCTGGTAACTTTCCCTGATCAAATCTTATGATCTTACGTGTACACTCAAATGGTTATTGCCTTTTTCTTTTTCTTAAACATTCTCTAACCCTAATTCTCTAATACTCATATGTCCACTCCTTTATTTTTTAAGCTCTCTTATATTTTCCTCACTTACCTAACCCAAAATCCTCATTCCTCATACCTATTCATTTTTTAATTTTAACTTGGTTGTCTTAACCTTTTCTTAGATTCCTTAACTATCCCTTAGAAACTCCGATATTCCGCTTTTTCCCAAAACTCCCGATTTTCTTCAGAATTTTAGTTATCAAAAATTGAAAGGGCCCAAATCTTCACCCCAAGGTTGTTGATAGATCTAAGATCATTTTTTACAAATATAAACCTAGATTTTCAACCCATAGTTTCGAAATTACAGTTTTACCTTTCTGCCCAAAACGCCATTTTTACCCGTAAATCCCAATTTTCTTCGGAATTTTAGTTATCAAAAACCCAAAGGGATCAAGACTTCACCCCAAGGTTCTTGATATCTCTAAACTCATTTTTCATGAAAACAAACCCAGATTTTCATCCATATTTTTCAAAATTCTCATTTTGCCCTTGTTCGCCCGAAAACGTCGTTTTACTAAATTTGTTCAAGAAATTCGTCGGGGGCTTCAAAAATTTTGAAACTTAACACCCCCAATAGATTTTTCATGTAGGTTTCAAAAATTATGTTATTTTTCCATGATGAAAATCTCAGCCTACATTCCTTAAACCGAATAATCTCAATCTTTTTTCCCAAAGATTTCCTAACAATCCTAACTAAAACCCTTGCCCAGACTTTTTCTCAATTACTTGTCCTCAACCAAGAACAAATCAAATCATTCAAACACAGCCTTCAAACATGCAAATAAATTCATATTTTCATCAACAAACATCATAAACATGCCACTAAAGTAGTGGGTTTTTTGGATTTTCCACCTCTAAGAAGACTTAAGAAGATTCAAGCAACTTTGAGAGAAAGCTCCTTGGAGAGCCTTGGTGTCACCAAAACTTGTTGGATCACCTTTTCTCCCAGAGAAAACTTGAGAGGAAAAGTGGATGATGACCACAGTTTTGAGAGGAGTTTTTGTGAGGATGATGGTGTATGGATTCAAGGCTTTGTGAGGGAAATGAGATTGAGTTTTGAGAGATGGTAAGATGGTGTTCTTCCTTGGTCACAAAGAGAAGAAAATGAAGAAGCCAAGGTGGGAGAGTGCCACAGTTTTGAGGCTTGGAAAAGGAGCAAGAAAGGTAAGAAAACAAGAGAGAAAATGAGAAGATGAAGGAGTGTTTCAGAGCTTAGTTTTGGGCTTGTATTTATAGAGGAAATGAAAAGTGGAAATTTTCTCAAGAGGGGAGGGAGACTCACGGTTTTGGAGGGCTGATTCTACAAGGGAATTAAATTAATTTAAAGAAATGAAATGATGGAAAGCATTGTGGGTGTAAGTGAGTTAGTGTACTGTGTAAGTGAGTTTGTAAGTGAGTTAGTGAGTGAATGAAGAGTGTGAGGGCTAATTGTGTGCTATGTTTGTGTTGAGTGTTTGGTGAAAAATGAGTGATTAAAGTGTGTAAGGTGATAGGATGGAAGAGTGTAAGAAAGCATGATCATTCTTGATCAATTTTGGACACACTTAGCATTAATTTTGGGGAAAAATTAATAAAATTTTGGGGAGGAAAAGCTAGGAGGCTATGGCTGAACTGGCCCAATTTTGGGGAAAAATTGATTAAAATAGTCAAATAATGAATAGTGTATAGTGTTTGTATAATAAAAGCGCGTGGTGTGATGATGGTTGCTTAAGTTTAGAAGAAGTTAATAAATTTTGGGAAGCAAAGCCATGATATATACAGGGCTATTGAAAGCTTTTTGCTACTCTATATTTGTTTTGACCATCTACTGTTTTGCTTTCAAATCCTCAAGGGATTCAATTGCAGTACAACGGAAGGGTTGTCGTCTTCTGGGATTGGTAGTTAAATGTCGTTCTTTGATATTGTTATTTAAGCAAGAAAGAGTTGATTCATCATTTGTGCGATAAATTTATCAAGATTTCAAATAGTAACATACGCAGTAAATTGAGCTAAGTTATAAACAGTTAAGGAAGTTGTCGGGATTTGATTTGTAATATTACTTTTACATATCCAATTACATATCCAATAACTTTATGCATACAATCTATGGATTTTAGGAGAGTTTTAGAAATTATGGATATAATTCTTTTTTTGCAACAATTAGAAATTTTTTTTAAGTTTAGGGTAAATTAGGAATCACGTTGAGTTAGTATATTTGTTAAAAAGTTATTTGAGATTATTTTATAAATATAAAGATTAACAAAACTAGTAATGTAAATATACTAAGTAGATATTGATTGTATGCTAACGCCGATTAATGAGCCAATAAAACTATGTTATGTCACAATGCGTTTCGATAATTATCAATCAACGAAAGTACTACAACAAACACCTTTGAGGTGTTTAGTATATTTTTGTTGAACTGTTTGATTGGGTCTGTTGTAATTAACGGAATTGAAAATGAAAGTGGTAGAGAAAAGTGGAGAAATGAGTTCTGTCATTCTCGTTAGAAAGCACCAACAGTGTTGTTATCCTTCTATACCAGAGGATGATGGAGCACCGTATGGTCTGAAATGAATGGCTCACAATAGTAGCGTCCTTAGTCAGTTAGTTACATTGTAAACAGAAAGAAAACGAACTAACAGAGTTGTAAAGCACGTGTTAAAATGAATGATAGCAGCAGCACTCTCAATTCTCCTTTAGTAATTCTTGTTTCCATTTTTTTTTTTTTTTTGCCATGATGTTATCATTTATGTCATCCATTAAGAAAGTGTTTGGTAAGTGTGCTGAGATAAAAAAGATACATAGATGCAGAAACAGTAGACACGTGTCTCTTACGTCTCTCCAATTTAGAGGTACGGTAGAATTACGTCCCTTGCGTCCACGCGTCCCTTGCGTCTAAGACATCTGTTCTATATTTTTTTAGATGTAGAAATATTAGTTAAAAAATTATATTAAGACAAAGACAATTTTAAGTTTTATGTTTTCTTCACATTCTCCAAACACGTTTCTCTTCCCATTATTTCCATATTTTCTGTTTTGAAACATTTACCGAAGATTGTCGTAGGAGATGTTTCTTAATTTCTCTGACGAAAAATAGAAAAACCAAGTATTCTGCGACTGCACATGCTCCAAAACATGACTGATATCAAACCAAAAGACCACAAATTCGATAAAAATAAAATGAAAGTCATTATCAGTTTAAATTTTCTTTATCTGAATGTAATATCCATTTGCGTAGCTTGATCTAGTAAAAAACAAAACTTTGCATAATTAACTTGACGAAATAATAGTGGCTTAACATTTAGCAGGAAATCGAACCTTTTACTTGTGTGTTTATGCATCATTTATGTGTTGTTCTACTCTCGAACAACTTCAAATTCTTTTCTCATTCCTTTCTTATTTTTATCTCAATATACTAAATATGGAAGAGAATGACGAAACAAAGGAACCAATGTGCATGATCAACAAAGACAGAACAACCCCAAATAAGAAATTTTAGGAGTTTTTACTTATTAATGGTTCAAACAATTTTTTAATCCCATAGTATGGGGAATGGAAAATAATTACGGTTGTATGGGAAATTTTTCTAAAATCGCCATGTATTGTTACGAGTTCAGACGTCAGTTTTTTTTTTTTTTATGAAATTGCCGTTCGAGGGGGAGATTTCAGAAAAAAATCAGAATTTTTTTTTTAAAAAAAAGCAGGCTCTGAAATCGCCACATGGTATGGCAATTTCAGAGCCTGAAATCGCCGTCCTTTAGGGAGATTTCAGGCTCTGAAATTGCCGTACCATGTGGCGATTTCAGGCTCTGAAATTGCCGTACCATGTGGCGATTTCAGAGTTTCAAAAAAAAATTATTTAATTTCGGCCTATATAAGGGAGGTGAACTGAAGAGCTTCTTTGCTCATTCACTCTCACTCTCTTCTTTCTTCTTGAATTCTGCTGCTTCATGTTTAGTAGTTTTTTAGTTTTCTTCTCTNGCTGCTTCATGTTTAGTATTTTTTTAGTTTTCTTCTCTTTCTGATTGAGTGGTAATACTGTTAGTGTGCGATTATTTTTAGTTTTGAGACAAGAAAATGGAAAGGGGAGGTGTTGCTGCATATGTTTTTTATGATGGTGAGGTTAGAAAAAATAATGTTGAGGGGGTTGAGTTTGTTAGTCCCCATGATACAGAGGTTATTATCTTGTGGCCGTCCATGTCGTTCACTGACCTGTGTGGTGTTATATCTCATCATTTCCAAATGGGTTTGGAAAGAATAAGATATAAATCTCCAGTGTCACTGTTGAATGGGCTGATAAAATATCGGTCTGTTACAATATCAAACGACACTCAAGTACAGTATATGTTTTATCAATATGAACTATGTAAATCACATTTGAGTTGTATTGATTTATATGTAAACTTCGAGGAGGCATCCAGTGCGAATGTTGACGCAGGGTTTGGTCGAAGCTCAAACGAGTTGCATCCACAAGACGTTGAGGCGCCATTAGTGTCAGAGGATGAGTTTTGGGCAGAGGAAGAGGGCGACAAAAGTTGGAGCGAGCACGAAAGTGACTTGTCTGAAGGCGATGGATCGGATGATGATTCAAGTATTGTTATATATATATTTAGGTTCAGTATAAACTATGATAACAACTGTGATTGTAAATGTAATTATATTTAATTGTTGACATTATTCAATTGTTACTAAAATTGCTGACATTAGGTATATATTAAATTAATTATGTACATGGAGAACAATGCAAAGTATGCTCTATGCTTGCCTCGTGACGAGGATCTTGCGTATCAGAACTGCAGATCTGTTAAATTAGGAATTATAAATTTGATTGTTTGGTATTACATTTAATAACCAATGGTTCATATGTTGATACAGACGGTCAAGGAAATGCACAAGCCGATGATACACCAGCTTTCTTGCAGACGTTTAATGTTGAGGGGATGCGTGCATCTGAGTTTGGAGACCTGCAGAATGAATATTCTGCAGGCGATGATTTGTACATAGGAAAATACTTTGCAGACCGGGATGGAGTTAGGGAGGCTGTTGCAAGCCATTGCTTGCGAATCAGGGCCGATTACAAAATCAAAGAGTCAGAACCGACAACTTACTTCTGCAAATGCAAGAAGTTTGGCCAAGGTTGTCAATGGCTCATTAGGGCCTCGTGCAAGAAAAATAGTTGCTATTAGGAGGTCATAAGATACAATGGCCCGCACACTTGCCTTGCTGAGCGGCTAACACGTGACCACTCAAAGTTGACTTCTGTGAAGATTGCTAGCATGATTCTGGCACAGATAAGGGCAAAGCCAACAATGCCCGTAAGGTCGATACAAGCAGATATTATGGATCGTGCAGGATATTGGCCATCATATAGAAAAGCCTGGCTTGCGAAGCAAAATGCAATTGCACAGGTGTATGGCAATTGGAAACAATCGTACAATGAATTTCCATATTGGATGAGGGCATTGCAACACTTTGATCCTTCGTGCACATGGGACATTGATATCGTTGAAGCGTACAACGAAGATGGATCGGTGAGGTCAAATGCTTTAACTTTCAAACGTGCATTTTGGGGTTTTGGCCCAAGTATAAACGCATTCAAATATTGCAAGCCTATGATCCAGGTAGATGGAACACACTTGTACGGAAAATACAAGGGTGTTTTGTTGATGGCATCAACTCAAGATGGCAATCAATCAATTGTCCCCATTGCATTTGCGATTGTCGAGGGTGAAACTGCAGATGCATGGTATTTTTTCTTGAACAATCTGCAGCAATCGCTACCCGAGGGATGATAAATTGGGTTGATATCTGATCGACACGAGTCCATAAAGTCTACAATGCGACGAATGGGTGGTTTGTGGGCGTACCATCTGTTTTGTGTCAGACACATTGCACAGAATTTTGCCCGCCGCTTCAAGGTGACGTTTATGGAAAAGCTTGTCAAGGCTATCGGTAAGGTTTTATTAAGTTCTTTTAGGGTTTAGATGTTACATTTTTTTTCATTCAACTATTTATTGTGGGAGCATGCGGTGTTTTGCAAGGTATTCAAGCACTATCGAGCAATACAATTGTCGTTATGAAAGGTTGCGCCAGCATAATGAAGCGTATGCCGCTTGGATAGACGAGATCCCTAGAGAACAATGGATTCTTGCCTTCGATGGTGGACGACGATGTTCACACATGACGACAAATCTAGCTAATTCGTTGAACTCGAAGTTCTTAGAGCCTCGTAATTTTCCAATAACGACATTAGTGCAGGAGACGTACTTGTAGACGGCTGCCTTATTTGTTTCAAACGCGAGGAATGCACATGCTCGCACTAGTGCAGGTCACGTATACTCAGAGTTTTTGACTGAGATACTCCAAAAAATGATGCCACAGACAGGAACGTTGCAGGTTATACTCCCTTTTACTAAGATAGTAAATCCATCTTTAGATCAACAGAGTTTTGCTTTTTTTGTGCAGAAGTTCACAAATGTGTTGTGTGTTGCAGGTCAACGAATTTTCCCGAGTTTCGCAGGTGTTTCATTGCATGGATTTATCAAAATGCAATCAATTTAGGGTTGACCTGAGGAGGAATTACTGTGACTGTGGCTCCTTTCAAAGGTTTAAGTTTCCGTGTGTCCATGCAATGGCATGCTGTGAGGCGGCAAGTCTGGACTGGCGATAGTACGTCGACAGTGTCTACACCATGGTCAACCTCTGCAAGGTCTACGAGCAAGAGTTTCAAGTTGCCGGCCACAGGTCCACCTGGCCTCAAGTCACCTTTCTGACCATTATTCCCTATCAAAGTTTAAAGTGTACTAAACGAGGTCGGCCGAACTCCACTCGTTTTCGCAATGAAATGGATTCTACGGAAGGACGCCGACAAAGACGTTGTAGACTTTGTCGTGGAGCTGGCCACAGTAGTTCTCATTGTCCACACGCTAGTGCGGGGCCAAGTCGTCAGACATAAAATTGTATTATAACGAATTAGATAGTTAGGGTACGTGTTAGGGTTTAGGGTTAGGGTTAGCAGCGTTATCATCATTCCAATAATAATTGTGTACAAAAAATAATAAGAATGAAAATTACAATTACATGTACAATGTATTTGTTCAATTTTGATGGCTACAGGTACATTCATATTTGTTCGTGAAAGTCTCGGTGCCTAGGTGCCTCTGTAGGGGTATATCTGTTGGGTGCCCTGATACTCTGGCGGTCACGAAGACCATACCCCTGCTCACCTATTTCACTGGTACTTGTTTCATCCTGATTGCCCCGGTGTCCCATCCACCGCATCATTCGTCGTTGTACTCCGTGAATTCCCCTCGCAAATAGGTTTCCCCTCGGGCCAGATCTGGGGGACGATTGCCTTGGAGGTGCATCGGGCTGAGAGTTATCGTGGTCATCATCTGATGCATCCTCAGGCAGCTCATTCAGATTAAACCCTACACTAACCCTGGTAACAGAATGCGACAGCTCAGAAGTACCTCTGTGCACTGCCACCCGATCAATATCAACGGACCTTCTTGGTGAGCGTACGCGTGGCTCACTTTGTCTGGAAGAAGATCCGACGTGGACTGATCTTCTACCTAACGAGTGGTGCCAACTGTACATTTCACCAAAAGGAGGGGATTGAACGTGTGGTCTATACGGAGGTGGAGTGACCTCGTCAGCAGTAAGATCAATTGGGTATGGCGTCACTGTAACCTCATCAAGTGGATGTTGGGGAGATTGTGTTGACGAGGGGCCCGGGTTAAATGAGTCAAAATCCTCGTCAATCTCATCTAATTGTTGAGCCATCTGTTCGCCTAGCCAGGCAAATAAACCAGGTTGTGTAAAGGAATTAGGTTGGGGTTCTGGAGCATATGTGTGTGTCTGCGATGGCGGAGCAAAGAAATCATCTTGGGGAGGGGGTATGTACAAGTCATGGCCCTCAAAGAAACCATGTGGTTGGTGCACATGCAAAACCCCCATGGGGTGGTGACGAATGATATTCTTGCCAGACATTAGGTACTTGTTGATGGTCGTACATTTGTCTAAGAAATCTATGACTATGAACCAGATACCACTGCCAGTACTGCATGGTTGGACTGTAATTAACAAGTCTTACACCGGGGAATGCCGCGCGATTAGCCCACAACTGGATCCACAGATAATGTCTTTGCACCCAGTTAGCAGCTTGCAACGCCTGTGGATTACCCCTCAGATCAATATTGTGCGAGCGACCCAGGATATTGCAACTAGGCCCATGCAACACCGTCTGAACCATCCCAAATTGTTGGAGCACGTGATCAGCAGCATGCCACTCAACAATTTCGAAGCATATTACTGGGCATACTACCGACCACGTACCCTATCTACTCTTCACTTCCACAGGTATGGTTGCGGCAATCTGGGGTTAATGATATGACTGCCATATAAACTGCACACAAAAAACAAATTTGGGATTAGGGTTTAGGGTTTAGGGTAGGGGTTAGGGTTAGGTTATGTAAGGGTTAGGTTAGGTTAGGTTAGTTTATGGTATAGGGTTAGGGTTATGGTTAGGTTTAGGTTAAGGGTTTATGGTTAGGGTTAGGGTTTAGGGTTTAAGGTTAGGGTTAGGTTAACGGTTTAGGGTTAGTTTAATATGCTTTAATAATAATAATTATTATAAATATATGCTTTAATAATAGTAATAGTACTAATAAACCATATATGTATCTATGTGTGTGTGTGTGCTACATACCTACATATGCATACATGTTATACATACATACTATATATACACACATAATAACATATACATACAACACACATACATACTACATATATGTATACACACACTTAATAACATATATATTGTACCATATACATTATATATAACATATATATATTATAATCTAACGGTTCATAAATAATAATAATAATAATATATACGAAAAATTCAAAATTCAAAATTCAAAATTCAAAATTCAAAATTCAAAATGAGAATGAACAATTTAAAATTTAAAATTGTAAATGAAATATGGAAAATTCAAAATTTAATTTTTTAAAGTAAAAATTAAAAACCGAAAAATATTCAAAAATAATAATATGTATATAAATAATAATATATATGTAAACAATAACGATAACAATAATAATAACAATAACAATAATAATAATAATAATAATAATATATACGGAAAATAAAAATTTTAAAATTCAAAATTCATATCTTCAAAATTCAAAATTAAAAATGAAAAATAAAAGTTAAAAATTAACAATTTAAAATTTAAAATGGGAAATGAAATATGGAAAATTCAAAATTTAATTTTTAAGACTAAAAATTAAAAACGAAGAATGAATAATGGAAAATTTAAAAATAATATATATATATATATATATATGTTACATACCTGTTTATATATATATATATATATATAGATAATAATAATATATCTATATATACATATCTTCCATATCTGTGTATATGTATACATATATAAATAGATAATAATAATAATAATAATAATAACAATATAATAATAATAATATAATAATAATAATAAATTTAAACCTGATTACTTTGCAAGATATTTTCTGAGATGTGTAACATCGGGTTCATGGTGTCATCTCCCCTTCTAGCCATGATGATTTTTTTTCCTAAACTACAAATATAAAATTTACATTGTCATTGTTACAACTTATTTAAACTGAGAAAATTAATAACTTAACTTAAAAAACATTTTAAAACTGCATTGAAAAGCAAAAAAAGAATTATGTACATAAATAAAACAAACAAAAAAACTACAGTCAAAACAAAAAAAATAAAGGGTTAATTAAGTTTTTAGTCCCTGTAATATGAAAAAGTTTGGCTTTAGTCCCTCATGACAAGTTTTAGTCCCTGTAAAATGTGAAAATTTGATTTTGGTCCCTGTGGACGGTTGGTGATGGACGTTGATGACGTGTCAGTTAACCCATCATCAGGGACCATTTCTACATCATCGTCCATCACCAATCGTTCACAGGGACCAAAATCAAATTTTCACATTTTTCAGGGACTAAAACTTGTCATGAGGGACTAAAACCAAATTTTTTCATATTACAGGGACTAAAAACTTAATTAACCCAAAAATAAAATACCAAACTATATTATATACTTATATTCACATATGAATATCTCGAAAATTTAATATTTTTTTAAAAGTGATGGTCCTTAAAAAAAATTAGAATCATATCATTATAATTAATTTTCCAAGTTACATATTTAAACTGTAAGAAGGTTAAAAAATTCATGAATTTTTAAAAAAATTGAAAGCATGTATTATACAATATTTAAACTTATTATTAAAAATATATTTTCTAAATATAAAATTGAACTAACATACAACTAAAAAATTAAAATACAAACTACCAAAAAAAATATAATATGTAAAATTAAAGAGGAAGAAGAAATACCAATCAGGAAAATGTGATGGGAGAGAAGAGGAAGGAAGAGGAGGATTTTCTGNATGCTTGAATATTTATTGATGTATAACTAACTGATGTTAGATTCCTAGCTGTCCATGTATACCTGTTTATGAGCATTGTTATCTGTTGTATACATGCATAGTATATGTTTGTATCATGATTCATCACCTAGATGAAACAGATCACTACAGATAAGAAGATAAGAAATTATTCAAGATAATTGCATAAGACCCTTAGGGGATTAGCAGCTGAGCCAAGTCAGGTTAAACCAAAACTTTCAATCTAAATATTCTTTCTATTTCTATTTCCGCAATTTGTACAAACTTATCCTTAAAGCTACTTTTACAATAAAACAATTTATTCATTAAAAGTTTAAATATAAATTGATTCATATTTTAGTCATATGAACATTTGTTTATCAGTTTATTTTTATAAAATTAATAAAACATTAATTAGTGACAAAACACAATACAAAAATTCTTACGGCTGAGTGTTTACCTCAATAAAAATAATTGTTAAGCTCTTAAAATTGTTTATTAGTCACTTATCAAATAATTTAATTTAAAAATGGTGTAATGGGTGCATTAAAAAATCAGGCATTACAAAGAACAAATTATTAAAACATGTTATTCATACTGTGCAACGAGTGAATTAGAAAATATAAAAATTCCTTTTAATATTTTTCTCATTTGAGTATGAGGGGTGGGGTAAACTTGGTCAAATAATGATGAAAAAACTATGTATATATACACATCTATATGTTGGTAAAAAAAACTAATTCTCAAATTCTAGTGATGCATGTGCCCCACTCTTTTGCAAGTAAATCTGCCCCTAGTATTTATGATTTTTTCTTTTCGGAGTGTTTATGATGTAGGTTGAATAAATTAATTAACTTGGCACGAAAAGTCTAAGTTATTTAAAGATGAGCGTCCTTTTTTCATTCATTAATGAAAGCAACGACCCTCATTGGTTTCATATCGGTTTGCGACAAAAACAGTATTTAGGCAGAAGTGCCTAAAGTTGTAGACTAGCTATTGCCCAGGGAACGAGTTGGGTTGGTTTGGGTGTTTGGAAAAAAAAATTGAATCTATCAAATTTAATTGGTTTGTTTATGAAACTTTTTTAAACATATTTGAAAAAAAAAGTGATACGATCAAAATTGAATGGGTTTGATTTGAGTCATGGGGTTGAAGTAAAAAAATAAAGAATTATAGTTTTTATAAGTTTTTATTCTTATAACAAGGAATAGTGGAAAGTCTAGTTACAATATAGCTTTTTTGTATTTCATAATAGTGATAATGTAGTTTGAACTCTAGATTTTATGCATATTATCTAACAAAGTCAGTGCTGAGAGGTGAGGGGAAGTGAAGTGGCTTACATTAGGAATTTTTTTGTAATTTGGGAAAAATTGGGGATTAAGGGTAACCTAAACCCTATCAATTAAATGGCGTCGTTTCAATATGTGCCATGTAGGATTGTCACCATGGAGTTTAACGTGACAAATCAACATCGTCATAACAGAATTGAGGTGAGGGTTGATTCACGGTCCACACTTTCAAAGGACCAAAATGATTTAAAATAAAATTTAGGGACTAAAATGACTCACGGTTACGATGTCAAGAACTAAATAGAAGGACAACATGAGAGGAATTCCCCGCTTAGTTGTTCAAACACGCGAAACGAGGAGATGAGACCTATATAGGCTATGTCACNTTTAGGGACTAAAATGACTCACGGTTACGATGTCAAGAACTAAATAGAAGGACAACATGAGAGGAATTCCCCGCTTAGTTGTTCAAACACGCGAAACGAGGAGATGAGACCAATATAGGCTATGTCACGAGGGTAGGTGATCGAGGAGGTTAGCTCACTAGAACCAAACCATAAACCACATTTCTTAGTCTATGGTCTCATGGGTATTACAACTAGTCATTACACTTGGCTCCTCTTTTAAATATGCATGCTTGAATATTTATTGATGTATAACTAACTGATGTTAGATTCTTAGCTGTCCATGTATACTTGTTTATGAGCATTGTTATCTGTTGTATACATGCATAGTAAATGTTTGTATCATGATTCATCACCTAGATGAAACAGATCACTACAGATAAGAAGATAAGAAATTATTCAAGATAATTGCATAAGACCCTTAGGGGATTACCAGCCGAGCCAAGTCAGGTTAAACCTTAGTTAAGATAACAAGGTTAGTTAATCGGAAAACATTAGCCAAGTAGAGTTAGTGTGACTTTTATTCTATGTAAACCTTAGTTATGACAACAAGGTTAGTTAAGCGAAAAACCATAGATCAAACAGAGTTGAGGTTCCCTCCATTTTAGTTAAACCTAGTTAAGATAACATACCAATCAATCGAGGAACATCATCCGCAGCTATGAGTTAATGTTACCTTTATCCCTGTTCATCCTTAGTTAAGATAACAGACCAGTCAGTTGGGGAAGCATCATACACAGCTATGAGTTGATGCTACCTCCATTTTGATTATAGGAGACCTCCACAGCTATGAGTGATTTAGCGTTCAGTCAGTGGGGGAATATCACTCGCAACTATGAGTTGAAGTTATCCCTATTCCAGTTAATCCCAATCAGTTTGGTGGGGAAGCATCATCCGCAACTATGAGTTAATGTTACCTCCATTTTGATTATAGACGACCTGTTTGTAAGGATTGTTGGAAGCTATTTAAGGCATGTTTTTGAACTTCTAAAATATGTATACGTTGCTTCTCAAAGACTTTCTAGGAGTTAGTTGGGGTGATATCAGTTAGGCAATTAATTTGGATGGTTGTTGTACAATATGACTCATAACTATTTATTAAGGGCCTAATATGTTAATGATGTGGTGCTATTTGGGGTTAGTTGTTGCTATTTGTTAGGTAATTCTTTATATTGAGCGTATTTCCCTTTGAATTAGGTGGTATTTGCCGTTTTTTCATTAATTGATAAGTATAGAAATATATTGTAACATGACATAATTTTATTGATTCATTAATCTACGTCAGCGTACAATCAACATCAACTTAATATATTTACATTACTAACTTTTTTAATCTTTACATTTATAATATAATCACACTAGACTTTTTAACAATATACTAACTCAATGAAATTCCCAATTTACCCTAAACTTAAAAAATAAAATATTCCCAATTTCTAAAGCTCTCCTAAAATAAACTAACTCACCTAAAATTCCTAATTCAACAATTATATTCCTAATTCATAAATCCATAATCTCTAAAACAGTGCTAGCATCCCTGAACCAATAATCACTATGTGAATTTTATGTTGATATAAGAAGATTGGACAGAAGGTACGCAGAATGTGTCCGTTTGTGTCATGGAACACATCTATACACAACTATGTAATGAACCCAAGTTATTTCAATTAATGTCAAGTTTCAATACTGATAAAGAGTGTAATGATTATTAAAAAAAATGACCCCATATATTTTTACTTGTTATTTTGGGTTATAATATATAATTCTCCCTTCTTTNTATATATATTGTTAGAGATTTCTTCAACTACATCATGTCAGATTATCAAGGATTATAACAATTCGTAAATACCTGAATTTATGGATGTTGATGGAATTCCCTGCAGCGATTAGTCACGAACAAGATCGTTGGCCTTATGATCTTCCTCAACCAAATCCCTTAGTTCCTTAATGGACCCTTTGTTTCTCTTCCAGATGGGGAGAAGGTGTATTTGATTTGGTGTCTTGGGGATCATAGCCTCCTCACGTATTTATAACCGATCAGGGGGGCTCATTATCCCCTGATGGGCCAATACTCGGCATCTACCCATTTAAGTCCATATCATTTTCTCTAAGCCCAATAGGCTTGTAACAAAATTAGATCACTGTAACAAGCCCTTTATGATGAATAACTAACATAATTGTTATTAAATATGAGCCCACATAATTATTGGAATTACAAATTTCCAACAATCTCCCACTTGGGATACATATCGTTCTTTAAACAATTATATCACAAGTTCCTTAGGCGCGCATCTGAATGCTATTTATCTTTAGACTTTCTTCAACAATCTAGTCCATCTCATGCATCAATATGGAATTACTGTAGCTTTTGTCACAAAATAAAAACATGACCAAACCACAATGATCACCATATTAATACATTTAATGACATAGATCAAATATGGATGGGTAGCATGGAAATTACATGCAATGTGATCTTAATCATGTCTATTTCCAATTGGTCATTCTTTAATCTTTAGTGAGATCAATCCAAAGTCTTTAAATGCAATGAAATCATTGCACATACAAAACATAAGCGAGTTCAGAATTGAATCATAAACCATCAACTTTATTATGCATAAATCAAATAGATAATATCCAATAGAACAAAAGGACTCCCACTAAACTAAGGTATCATCATGAATAACACCCATATGAGCAGTATGCTCATGAAAGACCTTAGGTGTCAAACCCTTAGTTAATGGATCAACTAGCATCAAATTAGTCCTATATGTTCTATAGAAATCCATCTATTCTGAACTCTTTCTTTAACAACTAGGAACTTAAGGCCGATAAACTTTGACTTCGTTGCACTCCTGTTGTTGTTGGAATAAAGGACTGCTGAGTTATCAATAAATCCTTAGTGGTCAGTCAATGCAATCAACCACACGCAAATTAGCGACAAAATTTCGTAGCCATATTCCATGGTTGGATGCCTCATAGCAAGCTGTAAACTCCACGGCCATAGTTGAAGAAGCTATAAGTGTCTGTTTATCAGATTTCCATGAGATAGCTCCTCCTGCCAACATATAAATGTATCCTGATGTGGAACGCCTGCTATCTTGGCATCCCGCAAAATTAGAGTCGGAGTACTCGATGATCTCTAAATTGTTCGATCTCCGATAAGTGAGCATGTGATCTTTTGTTCTCTTCAAATAACGCTTCACGCGTTTGGCCACTTTCTAGTGCTGTATACTGGGATTGCTCAAGAATCGTCCCGAAACTCCCACTATAAATGCTATGTCAGGACGAGTACAAACTTGAGCATACATTAGATTCCCTACTGCTGATGCATAAGGAATCTTCTGCATTTCTTTTCTTTCAAGATCATTATTGGGGCATTGTTTGAGACTAAATTTGTCTCCTTTAGCAATGGGTGTGTCTCCTGGTTTACTATCTTTCATGCCGAATTTATTTAAGACCTTATCGATATAGCTCTTTTGTGACAAATTAAGGATACCTTGAGAGCGATCTCTTAGTATCTGAATACCTAATACAAAAGATGTATCCCCAAGATCTTTCAGAAATCTCTTGGTTTCATGTAACAAGCCTATATCGCTGCTAGCAGGCAGACTATCATCGACATATAATACTAGGAAGATATATTTACTCATACTGAACTTGTGATATACACAATCATCAACGACATTTGCCTCAAAACCGCACGAGGTAATGACTTGATGGAACTTGTGATACCATTGACGGGAAGCTTGTTTGAGACCATAGATGGATTTCTTTAGCTTGCATATCATAGACTTTGGGTCATCTGACACAAAGTTTTCTGGCTGTGCCATGTAAGTTGCTTCATCAATGTTTCCATTTAGAAACGCAATCTTGACATCCATCTAATGTAATTCCAAATCAAAAAGAGTTACCAGTGCCATTATTGTCCTAAAAGAGTCTTTCGAGGATACCGGAGAGAAAGTCTCTTTATAGTCAATGCCTTTCTTTTGAGTAAATCCTTTAGCAACAAGACGAGCTTTATATCTCTCGACATTGCCATATGAGTCCCTCTTGGTCTTAACTATCCATTTACAACCAATGGGTTTCACACCTTCAGGCAAACGTCATTGTCTTTCATAGATTTAAACTCATCCTTCATGGCATCAATCCACTTATGAGAGTTCGAACTGTGCATAGCTTGATAGAAGTTGATTGGATCATCCTTTGTTAAACTAATGCCATCCTCATGTTCTTGGAGAAAGACAATGCAATCATTTGATATCGCACTTCTCCTCTCTCTTGTGGATTTTCTTAATGGCACTTCTTGAGCTAGGCGGTTGAGTTTGTTCTATAGGCGGTGCATAAGGAAGAACCTCATTAATGTTGTCTTATTCCGGAATAATGTTAGGATTGTCTAACATTGGAGCTGTTTCTTGAACAATGACAGGTACAACGACTTGATCACTGTCAATAACAGTTTCTCCTTCAAAGACAACATTCCTTATGTTTCCTTCCCTTCAAACTCAACTTCCTCAAGAAATCTCGCATTTCCCGTTTCAAAAAGGATCTGGATGTGGGATTGTAAAACTTATACCCCCGAAAGCGTTCAGCGTAACCAACAAAATAGCAACTAACCGTTCTTGCGTCCAGTTTTCTTTTATGTAGCCTATAAAGCCGTGCCTCAGCTGGACAACCCCAAATGTGCAAGTGCCTTATACTAGGCTTTCGGCCAGTCCACAACTCTTAAGGGGTTTTGGTTATTGCCTTGCTTGGTACCCTATTAAGGATATAAACTGCAATCTTTAATGCTTCTCCCCAAAGTGACTCTGGTAATGAAGAATGACCAATCATACTCCTTACCATATCCTTAAGAGTTCAGTTTCGTCGCTCTGCAACACCGTTCATGCTGGGTTTGCCCAGCATAGTATATTGCGGAACGATTCCACACTCATTGAGGAAAAGAGTAAAGGATCCCAGACGTTGTTCTCTTGCTCCATTATATCTATCGTAGTGTTCACTACCACGATCAGATTTGACAGCCTTAATTTTCTTTCCAAGTTACAGTTCTACTTCAGCCTTGAAAGACTTAAAAAACGTCTAAGGATTGAGACTTATCTCCACAGATTCTATCCAAGCGTTAAAACTCGTCCCGTTCAGCATTGGGATATTGTTCACTTGAGCAGAAATATTCACAACACTGGCAACAGAAACTGAATCGAGAACAAAAGCAACAAAACATATTGACATAAATTAAGCATGTCATTAAAAATAAGACATGAGCAATTCTTTAGAATTGGGAATCCGTCACAAGATACCTAGTACAACTTTAATTCCTAGTCTTTGGACAGAGAAATTAACTGTAAGTGGTACTCTCAAAGCAATGATCAAATGTTGACAATAATTTCTGTCAAACAACTGCCTTTCTTTGGACCGACTATTGTTCACATGAAAAAGAATTTTATAATTGTCACACATTAATCATCACAGGTATGTCCTTATTTGGTCAAATTGTGTCTTCCTTTGGGACGAGCACAATTCACATAAATAACTCCATACAATCATCCATATAATTTCAATTAAGCTAATGTACATAACAGAGGTTACTTTGGCAACATGCTATTTCAATTAACTCAATTAAAAATTATTAGATACATATTAAAACCAATCATGAAAATACCATTAAATATATATGGATCTTATGATTATCACAAGTATTGATATGATTCGGTCAAATATTAATCTTTCTTTGGGCTGATCAATATTCACATGAATCATGCAATCACCGTTTCCTTACGTTTCAAAACAAACCGACTTTGACCATAGAGGCTACTTTGGTAACATATTGCCTCAGCCAATTCATCTCGAAACTAATTTCTTTATAAATAATTGAATCCAAATCACACAAGAGGATTCAAAGTATCATAAAAATTGTCAAAATATCCTGTCAAATACTTAGCCTTTCTTTGGACTGACTAAATATTCACATGGAAACATGAGAATTTGCAACCTATTTATTACCACATATATTTTCTATAAATTGGCCAAACAATAATCTTCCTTTGGGCCGAGTAATGCTCGCATCATTAATAGAAAATGAGTTGAATGTTTAATGTTCATTATTTGGCCAAATAATAAACTTCCTTTGGGCCAATTATTATTCGCATAAATAACAAACATTAATTAATCCTTTCGGTTACCCAAATTACCTCAAGGTTAAATGGTCCAATATTTCCGAGCTCCTTAAATTAATCACCTTTTAAATTAATAGCGCTAGTCACAGACTAAACCATAATGTCAGATGTCGGCGTCAATTGATTTTATTAGCTCATATAATATTGTTTGCATTTCTCCAAAATAAAACAGGGTTCATCCATATTCAAAGCAAAACCAAATGTTGTGACAAAAACAGAACAAAAAACGGTCCATTTTGTATGAAAATTTTTTTTCAACAAGCCAATTTAATCCAAAACCAAAAATGGCCCATATAGCTAACCTTCACCAAATCAAGGCAAATAATTAATTGCCCAAAATAAATGAATAAATCTGCAGCCCATATCATGGTTAGCCTACACCAAATCAGAATTTCATGGCACATATTGGTCCAATCTAAATTTTTAACAAAATTTTCCAGAAGAAATAGGCCTATCAAACAAAATTATAATGCAAACAAAAATTAGTCCATCATGCAAAATAATAAAAAATTGTTTGAACCCCAAAACAGAATATTGGCAAAAAACAAAAAGTAAGCAGCATCACAAATTAAGCTCGTATCATCCTGTATCCATTCAGAAAATCTTTATGGCAAATCACTTGAGTTACAGCAAATCATAGTAATCCCATTAATTAGTCCATTTAATTCAAACAAAAAATAGCAGCACCATCATGGCAATAATAACCAAACAAATCCTCGTTATAATGCCATAGTTTTAGCAATTTCATAATAGCAAACAGTGGCCATAAAAGGAAGGAATATATATAGCATATATTCATAAAATTAGAATCACAAATAGTGGCCATATCTGCAGGCTGCAGCAATAAAAAAAAACAAATAAAAAAGAATTTGGTCTGGCAGAAGGGAGCTGCAATTACAGCAGTGGATTCCGCAAATCACGTCAGTAATCGTGGCATAAATCAGGGCACACGTCGCGACACCACACCACCACATCCCTTTCCTAAATTGTGGCAGCAGGCCTAGGCGCCTTCCCTGCACGAAACGCGGCCGGCAGCCACGACCACTGCAACCACTAATCTCCGCGGCAGCCGACAGCAACCCGAAGTCACGACGCCTGCAGCAAAAATCGCGGCGACAACTTGCAGAAGCAAGTAGTGGCAGCAACCAAACGCCGGGCATGCCCGTCCTTTGCAGCAACGGCAACACCGTGCTTCACTGAACCACCACGTGCACACTGGCTCTTCTGCAATTGGATCCACAACGCAGTACACATCGACGACGGTGGCACCACCAACAACCAAACGCTGCCGTAATCGCCGTAACTCGTTTTATACTCAATTATGATTCCGCCACTCAGGGGGTCTCTAGGTGTCACAGTTATACTATATTCCTACTAGTTATTAATATTCATACTAAACTTGAGCAGTTTTATCTACATTACTAGGTGATCGGGGAACCTATTCTTCATTATCTACGTCATATGTCTGCTAGTCTTGTTCCTAACTCATATACTGTCATATAATTCACATAGCTACACTACTGTATCAAATCCTTATTTTCTGAAAACCATTTTGTCTATAAGTTTCAGTTAGCCTTCACTTATAACCGTGCCCATTTTAATTATAAGTTTCAGCTAGCATCCACTTATACTCCTGCTCTATAGGGTTGTCCTTATAAGCAATTATGCCCTCGTCCGTTGTAGCTGCGGCTACACCACTACAACCACGCTTACAACCCACATCGTGGTGACTAGGTCGCGCTAAACCGGAAGGGTCTCACCTAAAGGGTCTTGACCCTATAATTCTAGCCAACCACGACCGAGGTGACCATCCTATGATGGCATTGGGGTCGGACCTACGAATCAACCAGGACTTAGACCTTCCCCAAAAGCCGAGCCCTTGGCCCTTCTAGAGGGGGTTTTTCCCACCATCATCATCATCATTATGTGCATAGTTCAGTATTTGTTGCAACAGTGCATAAAAGCACAATTCAATACCTCATATCATCATCTTCATCATACATCACATCATACAACATATAAATTCACATAATTCATAACATCAATTGTATCATATCACTAACTTCATATAGCTCGTAACAGTAGTCATATAGTATCCCTAACTTCACATAACTCATAACATCAATCATATAATATCACTAACTTCACATAACTCTTAACATCAATAATATCCTATCACTAACTTCACATATAAGGAACATAATCCCATGTCTTAAACATAACAAACATAAACCTAACAACTAGCAAAACAGACGTCTGGTTTCTGTCAGAAATTAGTGATCATAAACCGGAGAGGTCCAAGACCTTACCCCAAGGTTTTTGATAGTCCTAAGATCATTTCCCATGTCTAAAATTTCAGATTTTGACCTCAGCACTACGAAATTCCAATTTTACCCCTTTTCCCAAAATTACCATTTTGCCCCTGTAAACGCCCTGTTTTCTTTGGAATTTTTGTTCTCAAAAACCAATGGACTCAAGACTTTCCCTTAGGGTTTTGATAGTTCTAAACCAATATTTTCTGAAAGCAAACCTAGTTTTTCAGTTCAAACACGTGAAATCTCGTTTTTCCCTTTTTGGTAAAAACCCCGTTTTTTGCCCGTTTGCTGAGAAATTCATCAGGGACTCCAAAAATCATAAAACTTGACATGCCCAGTCAATTTTTCGTGTAGAACTCAAAAATAACATTAGTTTCTCATGATAAAAATCCCAGCATACATTTCCTTTCAAAAACGTGACATATGCCAATTTCTGTCTTAGGCTTTCCTAAATTCTAACAGAATCATAGACAACACCAACAATTCCAGACAATCATCAACAACACACACACACACACACACACACACACACACACACA
>QANU01074993.1:67318-81244 GCA_003254905.1 Nissolia schottii | reverse complement strand
CTATTGTTATGCATATCATATCAATATATAATAAAGTATTATACTATATATATATATATATATGCATCAATTGTTGATCGTTAAATGTTTATCTCTTAATGAATGAATTTTGTAATTGTTTTATATTTGTATTTCACGGTGCACCAAGCATCACAATTATTGTTATAAGAATTTTATGACGAAGCATTTGTTATGAGAATGATAAGAAATAGCTGCTATAGATTATAATTCTAAACTGGAATTTTAGTAAATATGGTATTTCTATTAGTTAATTATTTTATTTACTTGTTTATAGTGAGGTTGTACTATTTTTGTTACTTTGGTGTGATAATAATATTATATACATTATTGAAAATAGCCTATTGTTTGAATGACTTAAAACAAAACAACATTGTTTTACTACCTTATCAATATAATAGATTATTCAGTAATACATTTTACTTCCTAAAACATTAATTAGATCCCTAATAATAGTTCACTTGTTATAATATAAGGGTTAAAATGTGAGGTACGCATAAACTATGTTTTTGTAACTTTAATAATTAGCTTCATTAGTTATTTCGTGATCATGATTTATCCATTACTAAAATTTAGGATTTATTTTACAAACTATGTTCAGAAACATATTGACATTAGTTATGTTAATGTTTTTAAGCATAGTGTTGTCTTTATTATATTTGAGTGTTTTGGTACGTGTTAACTAATATAATTTAGTTTTCCAGTCTCAATAATTGGCTTGTAAATATTAATTACGCGAAATTCCTCTTACGGAAAAAGTGGGATGTTACATATCACGTACTCGTTCGTTACTTTCACATAGTAGAGAAACTAAGCCTCACTACGGCTTTTCCATAATTTCCTCATCACTTTCCCTTGCATTTTCTTCCTTCAAACTGATTCCTCATCTTGTGTTCTCTCAAGTTTTCTCTCGAGCAAAAGTGACCAAAAGCTTTGGAGACACCGAGGCTTCCAGGAACTTCCGCTCAAAGCATCACCTCAAAACCTTGCTACTTGTGGGTAATCCGACAACCCACTGTCTAAGTGGCATATTTATGATGTTTTATGTATGAATATTTTTATGTATATGTGGTTTATATTGTTGTTGTTTGCCTGGAAAACTGCTGGTGTTTATCAATTACTCTGTCAGGATTTAGGTATGCCTAGGTTTGAAATAGAAAAAAGAGTAAGTTCGAGTAGGAACTATGGGCTGGGATTTTTATCATGAAAAACCAACATCATTTTTGGAATCTACACCAAAAATCTATTATTATGATTTTTGGAGTCCCCAACGAATTTTTCAAGCAAAACGAGTAAAACAACGTTTTTTGGGCGAGCGTGGAAAAAAATGAGAATTTCCAAAAAATGGACTGAAAATTTGGGTTTATTTTCATGAAAAATGGGTTTAGAGCTATCAAAAACCTCAGGGTCAAGTCTTGAGCCCTGTGGGTTTTTAATAACTAAAATTTCGAATAAAATCGGGCTTTACAAATAAAAAATGGCGTTTTGGACAAAAGGGCAAAACTGTAATTTTGAAATCTTGAGTTCAAAATCTGGGTTTACAAGTGTGAAAAATGAGTTTAGAACTATCAAAAATCTTGGGGTGAAGTCTTGGGCCTTTTGGGTTTTTGATAACCGAAATTCTGACGGAAATCAAGAGTTTTAGGAAAAGCACTGGTACACCGTAGTTTTCAGGTTATTATAGTTACTATGCTTTATGTGGTATATTTTTTTATGATTATGCATCATGAGAAAATGGGTTGTCATTATAATCTTAGGACAGCCTTAGATAACTAGACAGACAATCACGTAACAAATAGAATATCATACTTGAACATAGGGAAGAAACAAAGATCTTAAGAAGGTGCCGGGCCCAAAGGGCTCGGAATACCTTAAAGATATATACTTAGTTATATGAATAAGGAAATCCCCTCTCTTGGCACGTCCACGGACAAGCCCTTCGCCAGTCCGGCAAGATGGATTGGTTAATGATTTGAATGCAGGTTTAGGCCTGATCTTATAGCAAAGTCAAGATAAGAAGATGAGTACACAAAGAAGTGACGTCACAAACAAGTCTAAAGCGCCAAGAGTGCATAAAGGGCCCAAATAAACGTTAAGGATGTACGAGTCCATGCCTGGTCGTGTTGTGAGGACCGACCCCTCGCCATTCTACAAGTGGGATGGTTATTCCCTATTGATTGTCTATGAAATATGATAAATGCATCTGTGGTTCGTTACCACTGATCAGGTAACAGCGCTGCCTAGTCGTCATCAATACGGAGACAGAAGCAGATTATAACTTAATGGAACGACAGTTCCACGGTATACAAAGGTGGAAGGACAAGATGTAACAAGAAGGACGTTGCCTCAGTGCACGTAAGAGAAACTCCTATTCCCTCATGCAGAAGTTGTGATTTATGTTTATGACTATGTATGTATACGACAAGGCAACGTCGAGAGACAAAGGTTTCACCAGACGACCTCTAACAAGTTATAAGGAATAAGAGTATGTGAACACATTACTCAAGCATATAGGAGTAGTACGCACGGTGAGTTTTCTTAGGTTAAGTAATACAAAGAATAGAGATTCCCCAATCACCTAGTAAATTAGATAAAGCTGCTCAGAACTAGCATGGATTAAAGTAATAATAAGTAGGGACTTTTAGTATACTTTGACACCAAGAGATTTCCTAAGCGGCTTGGATCATAAATGAAGCGTAAATGGATAGTTATGCCCTAAGATTTCCACTGAGGACGCAATGTTCTCATTCCCCACTCGTTTATGATTCCAAGAGAGCCCGACTAGTACGCTGAAGCAGAATGGGCATCCCTGAACAAGGGAAGACCTTGGCATCAAGAAGTTCCAGGGAACATAGCAGAGCAACATCGCTTACCTTCGCATCAAGATATGTCTTGTACTTAGTATTAGCTAAGGGGTTCAAACATGCCCCTAGCTCTTATGTGAGTTAAATGCATTATGTATTAGTACAATCCAATGTGTAAGTACTTTTGGACCAACATGTATGAATGTTAGGCTCTCTATGAAATTTGCTGTGCACACTTATCCGTTATGCCGTTAAACGGTTAAGTCTTATAGACTCTATCGTTTGCTTATTTACATATCTTTTCAATGGCTCATACTTTGTGTTTCATTATGGAAAGAAAAATGTCTTAAAATTGGTCCATATTTTGGTAAGAGAATATTTTCAAAGATAAATATGGGGGGCTAGAAGTAATTCAACCAAAGCAGTTAACAACTCTGTAAGCATTGCTTACGACTATAGCGTAAGCTGCTGGCAGGGATGTTACAGACATCTAATGGAGGCTGTTATGAAATATTTTATGTATGTCCTATCTTGATTCAATTAGGATTTGATTTGGTTAGAATTTGATTACAAAGAGTTCATTATCTTATCCCATTATAATTCACTACATCAATCTATAAATAGACTCTTAATGCTCTATGTATCTCTTAATAATAAAATGTGTTAAATATGTTTCTAGTCCCTAAACAATTACAAATTTTGTGTTTTACCCTTAAAAATAATTTTGTTAGGAAATAGTCCCTAACAAATTTTTAGTAGGATTTAATCCCTTCCGTCAAGTTGACCCGTTAACTGCTGAATTTTGTGTGGACATATGTCCTTACACATGGCAAAGTTAACTGTCAACAATTAATGACCCAACTTAATGGCATGGATTAAATCCTAACAAAAAAACTTGTGGACAATTTCCAATCTTTTTTTTTAAGAATAAAACACTAAATTTATAACTTTTTAAGAATTAAATACATATTTAACCCTAATAAAATTATCTTTTTAGTCTCTTCCTCCTCTTTTTCCTTGTCATTATTTGTAGCAAGGTTGAACATTTATTCCACAATTAGACAACCGGTAACTCAGTGACACGTGATGTTTTTACTTCTCTCCACTTGCAAGCAATTCGTTGCCGTAGCAACCCTTCTTCCCTTGCCTCTGAATCTTGACTTCCAATCGATTTTATGACCTTGGGGACTGAACAGTGGCTGGTGGCACCAAAGGGCCCATCAAATCCAAAACAAAGAAGAAATGGGAAGAATCTTTGCGGTGGAGCTGGAGGGCAGGTCCTATGGATGCAAGTTCTGCAAAACCCACCTGGCCCTTGCAGATGATGTTATCTCTCGGGTACCGTAGACCTTTACACTCACCAAATTTAGTTAACAAAGTTGTTTTATCCATAATTCTTACTTCGCCAACTATTTGGGAACCAGACATGAACGAATGATATAGCCTTTGAACATCTTTCTTCCTTTGGTTTTTTTCTGATTTGAAAGGACAATATATCATTATATCGGCTCCTGGTGGCATGTGAAAATTTACTAATCTTTCTAATATGGGGTCTGCGTTATTTGATAGTTATGTCTTACCGGCTACAAGCAAAAAATCAAGCTTTGGTGGAATGGATTGTGTTTTATAAAGGGTCTTCTATATATGCTGAAGTGAAGTTTTTACAGTTTCTGCAGTATTGCTATACCACTGATACTAGATAACATCCTCTAAACCTTGTATTCTGTTTGATACTCCAATACACCCTTATACAGGATGAACATATCGGGTGAATTTTATGTTAAATAGTAATCCCTGAAACTCTGAACTCCAATTTAAGGGTACCCGAAATTGACCCTTAATCTTAGAACCTCAAAGGGTTTGTACCTTGACTAACGTGTCCTCGAACATTTCTATTGTGTGTTCTTCCATGTTCCAACTTTATGTAACAAGGAATATACAAATTATAAGGTTATTAATTTAAATTTCCTAAACTCTTTGATTACATATACCTTGAACTAAACCCATATCGAAGAATCCAATTGAGTGAGGTGGTTGTTTATCTATCAATCCTCTGTAAGGTGGTGGGGAAATTATTGATCTGAATTATTGTAATTTTGGAAGCCCAATTGATGGTTAGTTGGCAACTACTTCTTGATTCTGCTTTGGTGGTCATTTTGATATTTTCTACTCCAAAGATGGTTGCAATTATCATCATCATACATGGCTTCCGGTTTTGTTTTAGACTCTGATGGCAAAATATACCCTGTGCAGAACTTAGGCTTTCTTTAGCAGCTGTGTCGTATTTTCATATCTTAGGTTGTCTTCTGCAAACACCCTCTGCTGCACTTTTTACTTCTCACTAACAATGTCACAAAGTCTCTTCCGCTACTACAAATCCAGCAAATACTGTCTAATTTTAAATGGCTAATCTGGTAAAAAAAATTAAAGGCTTGTAAATAACTATATCCTACAGTTGTCACAATAACCTTTTGAGTGGGGAAAACCTAGTAGGTAGTAGACTAGTAGTTTATCTGTTCTTACTTTGGACGGTTGCTAATACATAACATACCTAACAAATCCAATAGGCAAATATTTGTGTTGGATGCATGAATCGTTGATATCCTTCACTTCAGTCCTGTTTCTGGATAAATTGAAGATGTGCTGATGATATTGCAACTTGCAGTTAATAGAGTAAAGTGTACTTCTATAATTGATGATGAAAAATCACGTGTTGAAAGATCAGATAAAGAAATCATTGGATGATATGCTATAGGTTGATATTGTAATGAGGAGTACTTTGCTTTGTAACTGTCATTATGTTGGGCTTTCAACTTAATTATCTTTCAGCCAGTATGTCCATGCGTTATATGGACAGGAAAAGACTTCAAGAGGAACTTCCATACTCATGATTTATGGCTGTTACAGATTTCTTTTACTGCCTCCTGTTGTACCCACTGTGATTATATATTAAGACTAACTACATCAATTAACTGTATTATATACAACAACAACCAAGTTTTTTCTCATTATGTGGGTTTGCTTCTACTTTTATGCATCATCACTGTGTTATCGGTTTTGATTGGTTTTTGGCAGTTCTTTACTTGAACTGTCTTGCTGGATTGTTTGTTTATTTTTCATCTTAATCTTTGGTTCCCATTTTTCTCAGGGATTTTATTGCCAGCGGGGAAAAGCATACCTCTTCAATAATGTGTGAGTACTTCTTAGTTCTTATTGGACTATTCATAAAGATTAATTGGTAATAGAATTAAAAGGAAGAAAACATCATTTTTGTCCCTGAAGTTAACAACTTCCATCAATTTCATCCCCAAACTTTCAAAACTATCAAAATTGTCCCTGAAGTTGCCAAAATTCCATCAAGTTAGTCCCGTGGAGGCTTAACCCTAGGGACGAACTTGATGGACATTTGGCAACTTTGGAGACAATTTTGACGATTTCGAAAGTTTGGGGACGAAATTAATGAAAGCTGCCAACTTTAGGGAAGAAAAGGATGCTTTACTCGAATTAAAAGCTATGATAGTGTGTGTGTGTGTGCGCGCGCGCTAAAATAACAGGCTTGTGGCTTATTATTTAATGTATTCATGTTGCTAGCTGAAACTTGCTTTTAAGCATAATTTGATGTATATTACCAATTATTTAAGAATTATGGCGATCATACAACGAATAAGCGAATAACTACTTAGCCCTATCCCACCAAGTGGGGTTGGATATATGGATGAGACTGACGATTTAGAATGTTGTCATGACTCATAGATCATGATATGCAAAAACCAAACATTTTATTAATAGTTGATGCTGCCTTTATTTAATGCATTTTCATTTTGAATAGCAATTTAGGAATGAATGTGCTATTTCAACCTATTTCACCAGCATATAATTTTTTATGCTAACACGTAGAGTGTTTCAATTAATATTTTGGAATAGATATTAAGCATATCTTTTAGAATAATTACATAGGGGGAAAATGATTCGTGATACAGATATTTGCATGCCAAGATGCTTAATATCTTTCCTTGTCTTGTAAAAAGGGGTTAAAAACCCTAACCAGTTCAAATTTCCAATACATTTATCCATCTCCATGGGAACTATTTCATGGTTTGAGCGATAAAATTCTCATTTGTTGTGCTTTGATTAGAGAAGTATGTCCATATGTGCATGGCCTCGACAAGCTTAAACGTTCTTGACATTGGATTCTAACGACGTTGCCATTATGCATTCTTTTGTGAATATGAACAAACCAATCGTGAAGTATAGGGACAGTGGCTTGAGGGAAACCAGCAGGTTTGAAATAATCGTATTTGATGCATTAAAATTTATAACATGAAATTCATGTGCTAATGGGGCATCTGAGAGGAAAAGAAAAGTTTATAATCAACAAGCTAGTTCAACTTTATATATCCCTTGTGTAGAAAGGAGTTGTTTGAAATTAAACCCACTTCTTGTTTGCAAAAATTAATTTCAAGAAAAATCTTGATTTGGATTTTAGCTCAGTCCCATCAAGGCTTTTCTCTGCCATTCTTTAAACAAAAAATATGAGTAGACCTGAATATTCGAATTCTCATGTGGATACTTATGTTTCGGTGCCCATGGTTACAGTGTGAACTTCACAATTGGAGAACTAGAAGACAGGACAATGCTCTCTGGATTGCATACAGTAGCAGATATTTTTTGTTGTTGCTGTGGTCAAATAATTGGCTGGAAATATGTGATACTCTCTTTACCCTGTCTAATTTTCATATTTATTTCTGGTCATGAATGTTTATTTGAATTATCGTATAAATTAGAATGTCTCTTCTGCTGTCTAGTTTTTAATTTCCAGCTAGCTGTCACACCTATTTTGATCCCTTTGATATTGGATTTCTCTCTCCCAGGAGTCAGCGCATGAGAAGAGCCAAAAGTATAAAGAGGGGAAGTTTGTTCTTGAAAGGTATATCCTATTATGGGAGAAGGATCAGGTCCTCACAACTCTAGTTTTGGTGAGACCAATTTTATTGTTGATAGTTTTGGAGACTGAATAACACTTTTGAGGAGATTCTTTGTTACACAATGGGAACTGAAAAGCACTCTCTCTCCAACTTTTTATCTCTCTAAAGCCCGAAGAGAAAATATTTGAAGAGATAAAATGGGGATCTATGTTACATGAACCATAGCTCGAATAATGGTATGTCAGAAAGTTGGTGAGAAAATGATTAAAAATTGGGGAGAGAATGTCTTTTAATCCACATTGCTTGACAATAAATCTCCCCAGAGTTGTTTTTCAGTCCTATTAACTGTTAATTAGCAAAACTTTGAACTTGGTTTTCAGCAAAACTAAAACTCTGAAGTTTGGGGGTTTTGAGAACCTGAGACAAAACCTCCTATTTATGTTGGCACTTATCTTCGTTATGGCAATCTGTTATTTATCCTCCGTAGCCTGTCTTCACTAGTTGTGAATTTGGTACATTTCCGTGGTACAGAGGAAGAATTGTTGATGAAACTGATCACTCCACTGAATTCTATATTGACGGCCATGTCAGCATGAGCGATGTTGAAGACGCAGCATCTTAGAAATCTTGTGTACTTGTTGTAATGCCACGTGAAATATAGCACTGCTTATCATATTCATATAGGTGCATCCTTCCTAATTTCTTGCTATGTAGTAAGTAAATTGTGCGGTTATCACATAAAGGCGGTCATGAAGTCTCCGGGGGAGCAGTGCTAAATGGCCTGAAAGCCTTGTGCACTAAAATGTACGAATAGAGTAACTGAGTAGTTCGGAAAGTTTGGCCATCCATGGTGGGTGGTTAGTGAAAACTCTAAATCGAGTCAAATGATGACACTTGACTGTTATATATTCGTGAGTGAGTCTCTAGTGCAGTTTGAAAAGTGATAGGTAGTATTGTAAAACAGTTATGTTACGTGTACACTATCTTAAACGTCTACTTTCGTATTTAAACAATTAGGCTCACACAATAACTTTCAAACAACATCGTCTCCCATGTTCATCTACTCGCCGCGTTTATACACGCGATAAAGAAACCCTACACGTTTCCACAACTCCTTCGCAAAATTAGCACTGTTCTCTATTCATCTCTACTCGAATTTCACTTACCACCACTGACCGAAAGATAGCGAATCGTTAAGCACTCAATGACGAATGCCCACATTTATGTTTTGGATTCGAAATTATAGTTTTTGAGTTTTCGTAGTTAATTGCAGGTTTTTGAACTTTCCTTGCTTTTTGACCGATGTATGTGAGATTTTGAAATTTTTGATGACGCTTAATGTTTGTGATTGTGAAAATCCTTTGCAAAATTGTTCAAAGAGTATGTGAATTCAATCTATAAAGTTTGTGTATTTTAGTACATAAAGTTTGTACACTTTAGCGTATAAAGCTTGTGCATTGATAATTTGTGTGTATTATATGGATTTTTTTGTAAATATATATATTAGAATTGGTAAAGTTTGTGCAATGACATATACAATGTTTGTGCATTATGATACTCAAGATTTGTGCATACTTACCAAATATTGATGTGAATTTTAATTTTTAAAGTTTGTGCAGAGTAACACATAATGTTTGTGCACTTTAATATATAAAGTTTGTGCAAGTGTGGTGCTTCTAGGTATGCTTGTATTTCATGTTAACATAATAAAATATCTATGCGACTTTTAATTTCTAAAATTTGTGCAGAATAACACATAATGTTTGTACATTGTAATATATAAAGTTACACGTGAGTGTGAGGAAAAATTTCGTGGGAGTGGTTGTTAGATTATTCCAAATTTTGTGATTTGTATATTTTGATAAATACAATATTTTTAATAAATGCCCTTGCTTAAAAAATAGATAAAAGGAACTTTTTTTAATAAATACAATATTTTCTAGTATTAATTTTTTTATTACTTTTTATCATAATGCATAAAAAAGAAAATTGTATTAAAATAACAATTTTTATTCTAAATAGAAATTAAAAAATATTCAATTGTAATTTATATCAAATATTATTGAGTTTCCACGTTAAAAAATATTGTTGATTTCCTGTTATATAATTTTAATAATTAATCATTAAGTGAATTTAATATAATTTTTCTATATACCTAATTTTGCATTCATTATTTATTTATTATTCTTATTTTAATAGAATATAGAAAAAAAACCAAATCGTGAAAAGACATTTTATACTAAACAAGCTTAATACTACCTCCGGATGTTTTGATAGATAAAAACATGGCTTGTATCAAACCACTAATAAAATGATAATATATTGTATCATGCATAAAAACANTATAATTTGTGCAGAATAACACATAATGTTTGTACATTGTAATATATAAAGTTTGTGCACGTGAGTGTGAGGAAAAATCGTGGGAGCGTTTGTCGCAATCGCGTGGTTGTTAGGTTATTCCAAATTTTGTACATGACATAAAAAAATGTACCTGAATAATTTTTTATTATAAAATGAGTACCGCTATTTGGCTCGACAAGAGCCTGCACGACTTGCTCTGACACTTGCCAATGTGGATTATCCTCCTCCTCCACTCAAATACAATTTTCCTCTCTCTTCCATGCTGCGTTCTCGATTATTCAAGTTCTTTCAACCCTGTATGATGCATACGCATTTCATCCTCTTCTCTGTTTTGTTTAATTTTTTTTAAAATTGATTATCTCAATATTACTTACACTATACATTTTTACTTAGTTGCTCTAGGTGCAATCTGCTACCGTAAAAACCGAAATCTTGGAGCATTGAAACCATCACTTATATTGTTTCTCATTTTAATTGCAATTAAGGAATCATTTCTTCTTATTTGTGAAGTTATATAAAAAAAAAAAATTAGAGTTAATTAATTTTTTAACCCTAATTTTTTAGTCCTTGTAAAATTGAAAAGTTTGGTTTTAGTCCCTCAGTGAAATTTTTAATCCCTGTAAAATTTTGAAGTCTGATTTTAGTCCCTGTAGATGACTGAGGTTAACGGTGATGACGTGACCGTTAATAGATATATTTCACTGAGGGACCATATTCAAACTTCAAAACTTTACAGGGACTAAAAATTTCACTGAAGAACTAAAACCAAACTTTTCAATTTTACAGGGACTAAAAGCTTAATTAACCCAAAAATTTAGTATCTATTCACTGATCGTTTATACATTTGTGTGTGTGTGTATATATATATATATATTTTCATGCATTAGTGGAAGCAAGTAGTACACCTTCTGAGAAAGAGGAAATACGTGATGAGAGTCAAGAGTATGATGGCAATGTGGAGGAAAATATTGACAACGAAGAAGAACATGAAGATGAAGAACTTGAAAATGAAGAACCTAGAGTTGGAATGATATTTAATTCAGAAGATGAAGTTTCAGGTACCATAAGAATTATAGTCAGAGTAAGGGTTTTGGAATGTATACGTGGCGAAAAGCGAGATAATGAAAAGAAAAAAGACTATTTGATAAAAGTCGTTTGCAAAATGTAATGGATGTAGATGATGAAAGTTGTTTGCAAAATGTATTTTGGGCAAATGTGAAGAGCCAATCTGCATATGAATATTTTGGAGAAGTCGTAACTTTTGACACCACAAACTTAACAAATAAGTATGATATGCCTTTTGCCCCCTTTGTTAGTGTAAATTACCATAGACAATCTGTTTTGCTAGGTTGTGCTCTACTGTCACACGAGGATATTGAAACATTTATATATTAATAAATGTCACAAAGAAATACAATTATAATAAAATCATATTCTATATTAAATATTTAATTATAAATTTGAACGTAAATGTTATCATTCAAATATTTATTATTTTCTCTTCATAACTGCTATAATCATATTATTTTTCTTATGTGAAACTATAAATAATATTACATTTGTTATTACAATATTTTGAATAAATGCCCTTGCTTAAAAAATAGATAAAAGGAATTTTTTTTAATAAATACAATATCTTCTAGTATTATTTTTTTTTACTTTTTATCATAATGCATAAAAGGGAAAATTGTATTAAAATAACAATTTTTATTCTAAATAGAAATCAAAAAATATTTGATTGTAATATATATAAAATATTATTGATTTTCCACGTAAAAAAACATCATTGATTTCCTGTTATATAATTTTAATAATTAATCATTAAGTGAATTAAATATAATTTTTCTATATACCTAATTTTGTATTCATTATTTATTTATTATTCTTATTTTAATAGAATATAGAAAAAACCAAATCGTGAAAAGGCATTTTATACTAAACAGGCTTAATACTACCTCCGGATGTTTTAATAGATAAACTCAAAAACATGGCTTGTATCAAACCACTAATAAAATGATAATATATTGTATCATGCATAAAAACATGTCATGCCTGGCCTTTTAATCCTTTTTAAGGCTCAAGGGATTCTGCTCTACAATACCTTCCACTCTAATTTTCTGCTTTGACAAATAACAGCCAAACATAGCGCAATAGCGTAAATCAGTAGCAACCAGCAGGTAAAGAAGCTATTTCGCATAAAAAAGCAGTAGGTGGAATCAAACTGCTCGGAGAAGTTGGTGAGAACTAGGAAACCTCCAATGTTTACATTGATGTAGATACGTCAGCAAGGATCCGAATTCTTACTTTTTTCTGCCCCTCACACAGGCCCAGTCATCCATCCTTGATACTTGTACGCCTTCTAAGAATGGCGAATATCTTTGTATAATGTACTTGACCTGCATAAAACACAATGTCAGTGAAGTCAGGTGGATAACGCAGTTGAGACTCAATTCCACAAATAAGAAGATAGCTCTTAAGAACCATGTCTCTCAAAAGCTTAAGCTAATGGAAGAAGACAATTTTAATGGTTTTATATTATATCTCTTTACACACTCCCTTATGCAAGAGCTCTTTTGACTTGCAACGTAAGGATTGAACCCTTGACCTTTTTAGTCATAGTGGCTCTGATACCATCTTAAAAACCATCTCTCCCAAAAGCTTAAACTAAAAGGATAAGACAATTTTAATAGTTTTATATTATATCTCTTTACACACCCCCTCATGCAAGAGCTCTTTTGACTTGCAACGTGGATGATTTTTTTTTTTTTTTGAAATGACCTTTTTAGTAATAGTGGCTCTGATACCATCTTAAAAACCATCTCTCCCAAGAGCTTAAACTAAAGGGATAAGACAATTTTAATAGTTTTATATTATATCTCTTTAATAGCATAGCAAAGAGAGAAGGCTGCATGTTGAATATGAAAATCTATCAGAACTAACTAAATTACCTGCTCACATAATACACCAGAGAGACCAATAATTGCTCCAGGCTTTGCACACGAGACAATTTGATCGGCAAGATCTAATAGAGGATTTAATAGTATATTTGCAATGACCACATCATATTTATCCTTGTCAATAACTGCGTGCATCCCGCAGGCCTTTTCTGTCTCTACAGCTCCAAATGGCAAGTCATCCGTGGTGGAGAATGAAGAAGTTTGGGCAGCAATCAGGTGCACTTGAAATTTGTCTGTTCCGATGTTATTCAGGGCAGCATTTTGAGATGCTGATGCAACGGCGTGCGAATCTATATCAACTCCAACAGCGAAGGCAGCGCCAAACTGATACGGTATGATGATGCCAAAAATGATTTGCATATTAAAATAAATAAATAATCTTGAGGGAATATGGACGATCATGCGAAAAGAATGTTCATACATGTAAAAAAATGTGTCTAAAATTCGAGAAATTCTTAGGTTAAGCGTGGCCTACCACATCAGCTCTTAAAACATTCCCAATTTGCCGCGTGTAAAAACAATAGCCAGGGGTCATCTCCACTAATACTATATCTTTTATATTAATTATTAGTTATTATATCCATCTATATAAGACATAGGGAAAATTAGTGGTAAAGACCACTAGAGAGGTTTAATTAAGAAAGAAGACCAACAACTTTTAAATTATTAAGAACGACCACTAACATTTGTAATTAGGGAGAATGAACAAATTTTCTTTAACACTTGACAACAATACATTTTAATAATCAAGAACAAATCATTGCTTCTGCTAAGTAGAAATTAGATTCGCTAAACCTAAAAGACTCATTCAAAAGGAATTGATCCTGTGATCAAGCTATATATATATATATATATATA
>QANU01074993.1:51493-67245 GCA_003254905.1 Nissolia schottii | reverse complement strand
AGAAGTTATTTCATTTAGATTCTACTTTAAACAAAAAAAAAAAAACAGATTTTTTTTGAATTCAAATTATTTTTATAAAATTATTTAAATATACCATAATTGATTATTTTAACCAAAAAATGTGATTTTTTCATCAAATAAGCTGAAACAGACGCATCTAATAAAAAATAGTTTGAACCCATTTTTAATAATAATTTAGGTATAAAATATATGTTGTTAACTAATGGATTATTGGTTGAAATGCAAATTTAATTAAATAAATAAGTAAAACTATATTAAATAAAAGCCATAAATGTTACAAATATGTGTATAGCTTAGTGGTATTAGTACACACTCTGATGCTCATGCTCACGAGATCAATTTATCTCAAATGTGTTTTTTAGGCTCAACTGGTTTAATTTTTATTTAGTGAATACAATGATTTAATATTGACTACCAAAGGGTATTATTGTCAAGTGTTAAACAAAATTTGGTACTTCTCTCTAATTAAAAATGTTAGTGGTCCTTCTTAATAATTTAAAACTTGTCAACCGTTTTTCTTAATTAAGCTTCCCTAGTGATCCTTACCACTAATTTTCCCTAAGATATAAACATTATATATATATATATATATATATATATTTCAAATTAATTCCCCATCGATTAACCTTTCTAAAATTATCATTAATAATTATTTTTTAAATTTTTTGTATAAATCTGAGATACCTATTATGCCATTTTAATTAATTTTAAATGTTTTGAACATTTCATTTGTTGTTAAAATTCACTTTTCTTATACCTAGTTATAATTCACATTAAATAAGTTTTTTATTTTAATTTCATCTTTTATTATTAAAAGAACTGTTTTTTTATGTTAACGCAATAAAAATTAAACTGGAAAACATGTAGTATATATCAATCAAGGTAATAAATTATTATTCTTGAACAATTCTTATAGTATATAAGGATTATTTTTATCTCAACAAAATTAAAGGTGCGATTTCTTTTAACACGGTTAATGGTTTAAAAACTAATATTTTTTGTGCTTTTGAAAAATTAATTTTAAAAAAAAATTTAGAAGTAATAATTTTAGATTTCAATATTACTATCACGAATGTTATATCTTTTATATATAGATATAATAACTAGTAATTAATAGGTGAGATGTATTAACGAAGATGGCCAGTGTTTTTATACGTGTCAAATTATAAATAGAGTGCCTAACAATTGACGTAGTAGGCCGTGCCTACCTAATAATTTCTCCTAAAATTATATCTGATACTAATATATGTTTGTGTCAATTTTACCTCGACAATTTTCACTCATTTGACAAAGCAGTTATGTTTTAATCAATTCCTAGGAAATTATTTTATTATACTGAAGATGCCACAACAAAATAACCAAAACAAGACATAAGAAAACTGGCAATGTGATATCTAGCTGTTTTAAGAGAAACAGTAATCAAGAAGACATGTTAAGCACAAGTGAGGATAGAAACCCAAATAGGAAGGAAAATGAACTTTAGTGCTTAGCATAGGCATCAGACATTTATATCAACTTCATTCCAGCCGACTGAAACTGGAGTATAGGATAGTATGATGGTTCCTTAAAAGGTAGGGGTGCACAAGGGTTTGAGGTGAAGAAAGTCCAACCCAAACAAATTACATCGGGGTTAGATTGGATCGGTTTCCTTTTGAAAAAATTGCTTAACCTAATCTAACCTAACCCACCTTGATGAACTACGAGTTGGATCAGATCGAGTAATTAGGTTGATATTATTTTGAAATAAATAAAATCACATAATAATCAATAAGTACTGAAACACTCCTTTCTCATAAAAATCTCACATTTATCAAAGGAAAAAGAGTAGAATCAGATTAGAAATGATTTTATTTCCAAACACAACAAAATTTCAGATATGATTTTCTTTCCAAACACCACACATTCAAACCATATATTTAGGTCGGTGGCTAAACGACTCAAGACTATGTCGTTTCCATGGATGGTGTCTAAGAAACATCTCAACCGCAATTCTTCTTGATTCTCAGTTGCTGGTGCCTAGCGGTGAAGCTCGCCAACTGTCACAGATTTGTGATGGAAGTAGAAAGTGCTAAGTGAGGCTTGTGACACAAATTCGACTAAGTTGCCAAGAACATATCTAATTGCAGTGAGAATTTGGTGAGAATTGCCATGCGCTCTGCAAGAGCACTGTTGACGAAGAAGTTGCCGGAAGTTAGCGGCGACTACTAGTGGCACTTGATTGGGTTAGGGATTAGAGCACAAAAAATGGGGGTTGAGATAGATGTATGATATCTTTTTTTTATACAAGATGTGATGTAATATAAAATAAATATAAAAATTAGGTCATTAGGTAATCGGGTCAGGTAGACGGGGTTTGATTTCAAAACCCATTGCCTAACTCGATTAGGAATTGAGTTCATCAGATTTTATTCGAATATACTTGATATTCCGACCCAACCCAAAAATATTACATTGGGTTTGATCGATTCGGTCGGGTCATCAGGTTACCTGAGACCCGTGTGCACTCCTATTGAAAGGTACGCTAATCATCAATTATATACCTTAAGAGCTGCAATTGCAAGAATTCCAGTGCCAGTACCGTAGTCCAGGATGTATTCTCCTCCTTTTATACAGCCATGTAAGAGTAACAGACACAGTTTGGTAGTCGCATGATCCCCAGTTCCAAAGGCTAGTCCAGGACTGAGAATTATATTTGTTGCTTGAACATCCTGTGTAAAAAAGATTCAAGATTTCTTATTAGAAAATTTATGTCACCCAGAATATTCAATTTTAGAGGGCAAGGTTCACCTACAAAGGACAAAGAGGATTAAAAAGTAATAAAGATATGGAAAAATCCCTGACTAATGACCGATCCAGAAAATTTTTCTATTGGGGGCAAAAATGGTATATAAGTTTAATAAGTGAGTTGCCTTATTCGAATAACTTATATTTTATATTAATGTGGGGTCAAACTTGTTGAGAATAAAAATAAATATATTTTAAATCATAAATTGATTTTTATTGATTCAGTTTATTCAGGTTGATTTCCTTCCATTATGTAGTGATTCTCTCTTCAACCTATAAATAACCATTATTAAACTTGGGCCAAGACTCAACCCGGCCACTCCATTAGGTCACTGGGCCAAACGCTGAACCGATATAATTAAATAAATATATGAAAATTCAAATAAGTACAATAAAATGACATAAATAATTGACAATTAAACATAGTTTAGATATAAAATATATATTTTTATTACTGAAATATTTTTATTAGACATAAAACTACAATTCAAATAAATATGTATAGTTATATCTGTATATTATTATTAAGCACACTAGCACAATGACTACTATGGATCAACAGTCATGCAGTGTCCACTATCCTAATGTTTAGGGTTCGAGCCACCTTGCTGTTTTTTTTTTTAAGACAAGTTGTGAATTTTTAAATTAAATTCCTCCTCTCAACCAGGTCAATACTGGACTGGGTCACAGTTCACACCGGGTTTTTACGGGTTTGGCTAGGTTTTGACCATGTTGACTAGGTCAAATGCACATCTAATCCAACTCAAGAATTGGCCCGATCTCATAGCTAAGTCACTGGATTTGGAGTCGGGCTGAGTTTAATAACTTTGATAAATAGGCTCATCTCCTAGTAATGAGACATACATCTACTCTGTAATACTAGTCCTATTTTATTATTTTCTTTGCTCTACCATGAAACTTAACATGGTGTCAGAGTCATGTTGTTGTTGTTGTTGTTGAGTTTGCATCATTGTTGTTGAGTTTCATATGGAGAAGAGGAAAAAAAATACAAGAGGCACAGTATAATAAGAGAAAGGGAAAACTATATTATGGAATAGTTGTGTTTTTCATTGCAACGAGATGAGCCTATTTATAGGCTAGGAGGAGAATCACTACATAATAAAAGGAATTCAACCTAGAATAAACTAAACCAATTAAGATCAATCTAAGATATAGAATATATTTATTTTATTCATAACACTCCCCATCAAGCTAAAGCCCATGGAGCTTTTAAGCTTGTTACAATTAAGCAGAGGAGGCACAGGCACAGGCAGAGGAAGAAGCACACAAAGAGAAAGGTACACGCAAAGAAAGGCTCACACAAAGAAAGAAGGCACACGCAGAGGAAGGAACGCGTGGAGAAAGGTGTAGGCACAGTGGTAAGCACGAGAATGAAGCACCAAAACCACTGGAAAGGTGTAGGCGCAATGGTAAGGACGAGAATGAAGCATCGAAACCATTGGAAAAGTGTAGGCGCAGTGGTAAGCAATGTAATGAAGCACCGGGACCATCGAAAAGGTGTAGGCACCGTGGTAAGCACGAGAATGAAGCATCGGAACCACTGAAAAGTCTTCCCTCACAAGCTAAACACTATAATGGTAAGCAAAGGCATCCGTGGCAGACAAATTAAAGCTCTAATTGCTTTAGCTTAAGGGGAGGGGTAAGAATAAAAATAAATATATTGTATATCTTATATTGATCTTTATTAATTCAATTTATTCTATGTTGATTTCCTTCCATTATATAGTGATTCTCTTTCTAGCCTATAAATAGGCTCATCTCCTAGAAATGAGACATACATCTATTCATTAATAAACTACCTTTCTCGCTCTTTAATTATTCTTCTCTAATCTTATTTTATCATTTCCTTTGCTCCACCATGAAACTTAACAAACCTAAATAAAATATGGGAGCAAAAATACACATTAACATATATAGTATTGGCAAATTTTATTTGAGTGGGGACAAGTGCCCCCACAACCTTGAACATACATTCGTCCCTGTAAATTCTCACTTAGGTCAACTTTGTCTCTAACAAAAATTATCAGCCAAAATTGTCCCAACAAAATACAAAAGTCAGTCCAGTTAGTCCCTTCATCACTTCCCTTAACGCTGATAGCTGGTGTGGAAGATAACGGAAGTGACCCTTTTTTGTATTTTGTAGGGTCGATTTTGGCCGAAAATTTTACATAATTATGGGTCTTGTCAGCTGTTACTGTTAGGAAATTGACGGAAGAACTATCATGGCTAACTTTTATATTCTGCAAGGATGATTTTGGCCGACAATTTTTGATAGGGACAAAATTGACCGAAGTGAGAATCTGTAAAGAAGAAATTAGGGCTTTTCCTAAAAGATATTTAAAGAAGTAGCCAAACAAATACTTACAGTTTCCATGCATAATTTCTACCATAAGAAGTTAGCAACACATCATCTATAAACAATAGTGTAAGATAATCTGTAACAAGAAAAAAGTGAGGGGTATTCATACAGGTGGGGTTCTCCACTTGGGCACCACCCATAGGCCTTCAATAACTTCGGTTGGATTAAATGATTCCTGAAAAAGAGATAGATTAATTTCATAAGTTTATTTTCTATCACAAACTTTAGCACTGACAATTTTCAGTAATATGAATGGTTTATTGTTTAGCTGCATGCCCCAAATAAGAACGCTTAGGATAGAAGACAGTAAGCTGTTGGTCCCTGTTGAGAGAAAAGAGAGGAGAAAAAGACATGTGAATTCTGTGTGTTTCAACTACACAACGGAGTTTGATTTATATAGAGACTGTGATATAAAATACAAATATAATCTTTCCTTAATTACATAATTACAAATTCTAACATATCGTAATAATATCAATTACATATATTTATATATTCTAATCCCCCTCAAGCTTGAGCATAGATAAGTAATTCTAGGTCCTCTTAAAGGCTTAGTGAAAACATCCACCAACTGATCATTTGAATTGACAAAACTTGTGGTGATGTCTCTGGAAAAAATCTTTTCTCTGATGAAGTGACAATCGACCTCAATGTGTTAGGTCCTTTCATAATAAACTAGATTAGAGGCGATATGCAAAGCTGCTTCATGGTCACAAACAAGAGTCATGTGTCTGATTTCCCGAAATTGAAGCTCCATAAGTTGTTTGAGCCATATAAATTCACATGTGGTGGATGCCATAGCACGGTACTCTACTTCAACACTAGACCTTGCAACCACATTCTGCTTCTTACTCTTCTAGGAAATGAGATTGCCTTCATTGAGTACACAATAGCCGGAAGTGGAACGTCTATCTGTAGGAGATCTTGCCTGGTCAGCATCTAAATACCTGACTACCTCGGCGTGCCCCTTATTATTCTCCTAAATAAGGTCTTTCCCATGTGCTTTCTTAACATACTTAAAGATGCGAATCACAGCATCCCAGTGGCCTTCACATGGCGAGTTTAGGAACTGACTAACCACACTTACTGCATAGGAGATGTCTAGTCGAGTAATTGTGAGGTACTTCAATTTCCCAACCAATCTTCGATATCTACTTAGGTCAGATAATGGCTCCCCCTACTTGGGTGTCATTGGTGTAAAGCACCTTGGCTTTCTCCCAAACTAATTCACAAGTAACATGAGCTCGAAAGATTTGCTTGATGGATGAATGGTGATTTTGATGATACTACAAAGTTGGGCATCACTCCGAGACCATCGAGAAAGCCCCAATGCATCAATATTTTCTGCCTTTTTGGAGAAGTGGTCGGACTAATCTAGACCAAAAAGCCAAAGTTTGAAATCGAAGGCCCAAGAGTCGTAATTGCTACCATCCAATTTTTCAATTGAGAGGCACATTGACATATTTAGTAAAAGTTGGACGCTCAGGTTTCAATTTGTCTTTGGCGGCACCTGAAGAGTCACTGGCAACCATGGGTTACACTACAGGGACAAAATTGGAAACCAAAATATACCTGATGGAAAAAAAGTGGTTGGACGAAAAAAATTGAGGACAAGTCCAAAGAGAGTGTGAAGAGGCGAGTTCGGCAGTGCAAGCAGCGACGGACGCACCAAGACGTGCAGCAGGCAGCGCTGGCGGTGGGTGTTGTTGTAGACACCAGGAGACGCGCGCGGTACAGCGGATGGCAACACGACTTCTGGAAAGTTTGGTCATGGGACAGAGACGAGTTCGGGTGTCAAGGGTGGTCGGAAACGGGGCCCAGGAAAAAAAATGGTCGACAGCAGACAGAGGTGCTAACCATGGTGGATGGTGGATAATGGCTGCAGACTACCGGAGAAAATGGCACGACAGTGAAGGAGGCCGGAAACCGAGGAGGTAGCCCGGTTACTGGGAAAAAAAATTCACAGGCGGACAACGGGTCCTCCTAGCTGCACGGATTTTTTTTTCCTTTCTCTAAGCTCTAGATACCATGTTGAGAGAAAAGAGATGAGAGAAAGACGTGAATTCCGTGTGTTTTGACTACACAACAGAGTCCGATTAATATAGAGACTATGACATAAATACAAATATAATCATTTTCTAATTACCTAATTATAGATTCTTAATTACCTAATTACAGATTCTAACATATCCTAATAATATCAATTACAGATATTTACATATTCTAACAGTCCCAATTGGCAATTAGTAGCTACTAGCATATATCAATGAGTCAATTTCATCAATAGCTCAAAAACATTCAAAAGCCTTTTCTGATCCATAGAGGTGCACTCCTATAATTTTCATATGTACCCTTACGAAAAAGGTTTGAGGAAAAAAATGAAGTAGACGCATACAGATATTTCAGCCACCCTTCCTCGGAGTGAAAAACAAAGGCATTCTTCTCATCACAAACTTTGCCACATATACCACGAAACAGAAAGTAGATGGCAACAGAAACGTGGACTTAACGCAATAAATAAGCACTATAGCAAGGGAGTTTGCACACACATTAGATCAATCATCTAAGTAGCATGAGAACAAACTCTTGAAAATGGATGAAGAAAAGAAGAGAAGCAAAATGACCTGAGCCCTTTTAATCCAGTCATCCTCCTCATTAATTTGAACTTCATATCTTGGTATCTCCTTTAAACCAATAGAATCAGCAGCATGGGAAATGCTCATATTTATATCCTCGCCTTCAACAAAAATGGAACTAATGCGAATCTGCAGAAAATAAATATTATTTTTGAGAATTCATGCCAATGAGTACTCTAATACCACTCCTCTCTAACTTAAAACTCAAGCGATGTGTGTCAAAGTGATTGTTAAAATAGATATCACAAAGAATCGATAGCTTATTCCCTAGTACAGGGAGAATGATTAAAATATGTCATCAATATGAGAATCTGCCTAGTGACTGAGACTGAAATTAAAATATTTGGAATGAGTAAGGTTAAATATTTAATTGTATTGCTTTGGTGGTGATATTTCTTGTATTTTGAGAAACTCTAGTGCTGCAGAGAGAGATGTTTATAAGAGACTGTAAGAACTGGTATCTGATTTAATGGAATTACTGAATATGCTGCTGTATTTATTAGATAATCAGGAATTCCAATGGGGAATTACCTGGCAGAACAATTGAAAACCTAAGGGCAGTAGAATAGCAAACGAAAATTAGGAAAAATGCCTGGGAATTATAGGATCCCTTGGTCCCCTATTAGTTCTGTCTACAAACTTCAATGATCCTCTCCTAGCCTGCGGTTTCTCTCATATAGCAGAGAGAGAGAGAAAAAATCCTGGCTAACCTATTCTTTCCTAATTTACAGCAACTGATGGCTTTCCTAATCTGTTGAACAGATTCTGTTTACAATAACCAATCAGATATGATTCTGATTTGAATATTCTTCAGATCTCCTCTTGTTTTTCCGAGAGTAATGGAATGGAAGGGGCATGATTCCCCTTTCCTTGATTTTAGGAACAGAATCGGATATCAGTGGGGCCGGTTGGTCTTTAACAGAGACAAATTGAGAAATAGGATACATGGCATAAGTGTTTTTTCTTTTTCTCAATGCAATTGGTAAATTACTTGGTTAGGTTCACAAATAGTCAAAGGCTCACAAATAGAATCGCCAGTACCTTCAGTACTTACCATAGGTTCAGACTCTTGAAGTTATTGTTGGATCAATTCAGGTTTCCTTCTTATTTGATATACCAACATTAGTGTGACAGTTTTTTATTTAGCTACTTCAGGGGGTGCAGGAGAAAGTGCTAACTCCCAAGTATGGTTGGATGGGAAGAGGAAGGTAGCAACTTTTGCGCACGTGGGAGAGGAATGAAGGACTCGAGGATAAATGAATCAGCTTCCAAAAGAGACTCCCCCTAAAGATGAGGACGAAAGAAAGACTTAATTACATTAAAAGTGACATCCATGGAAACACAGAAGCGGTGACTAGATAGGTTGTAACATTTGAGCATTGTTGACGGTGCACATGAACAAACGCTACATAACCAAAGAATCTAGGCTGTAAACTATTCATGATAGGAGCAGAGGGCAAATGAGACAACATAAGTTGCACAGGACTTACATTTCTCAGAACACAAGAGGGCATCTGATTAATTAAATAGGTAGTAGTTAAATCGACTTCATCCTGATTTGAGTCTGACTAGTAAATGATGATTTTTTTTCTATTTCCCATGTCATTTTGTTGTGGAGTATTAACACATGTGAGCTCATGAATAATGCCACGCTCCAACAAATTTAAGAAAATGTTGATTCACATATTTCTTGCCATTTACATAAACATTTTATAGTTTTGCCAAATTGAGTGTAAATCATATTATAAAATTGAACAAACAATTGAAAAACTTCTAATTTATCTTTCATAAATAAAAAAAGGCAAGTTAATCTTGTGCAAATCATCAATCACTAAATGAGACAAACCATTTGGTTCCGGAGATATTAGGAACACATGCAGGACCTCAAACATTAGAGTGAGTAAGTGCAAAAGGTTAATTACTTTTATTCGAACTAGATGGAGAAGACACAATGATGTTTTGTAAATTCACAGACATCACAATGAAAAGACTCAACTAACTCATCAGAAAACAACAATGGAAACATCGACCTAAGTAATGGAAACAAGAAGCACATTAAAAGATTGCATACATTAGTTCTTTCCGGACAATGTTACGGAGCAAGAGCAAGAAGGCTTACTAAGAGAGCTAATGAGAGCTCACAAGTGTGCAAGCCCATCTTTAATAAGGGTTGAAACATCTTCCTCCATCAGTGAGTTAGCTGAAGTGATGACATTGTCTGAAGCAAGAGCCAGAAGGTTTACTAAGAGAGCTAATGAGAGTTCACAAGTGCGCAAGCCCATCTTTAATAAGAGTTGAAACATCTTCATCCATCTGTGAGTCCGCTGATGTGATGACATTGTGTGAAGCAACCGCTGACTGATTGGCCGTGAGTTGATTGTGGAGGAGTTTCGAGGATCTATCATGGTGAAACAGTGGCCGGAAGTGGCTTAGTGGTGGTTGCCGATGGTCAGAGATGGAAAGGCAGGCAGAGGGGACACAGCATGTGCCTTAACGCGCAGCAAATGTGTTGACGTGTGAAGCTACTCGCAGTAAGTGGTGATGGGGCGTAGGAGCGCATCGAACAACAGTTTCGATTGGGTCTTTGTGGTCAGGCCGAACTGAGGATAGGGTGTCTGATGATGTGATCAGTTTGTTGCAGAAGTGCCTGGAGATGTCGTCAGGGTGGTAATAGTAGCAGGGAACGGACAAAATGGCGAGAAAAAAATGGGAAAGCTTGAAGGAAATAAAAAGGAGGACAAAGGCTTCAGGATGAAAAGTGAAGGGAAGAAGCTTCTCAAGTAGCAATTAAAGCAGTATTGAATTTTCAATAAATCCAGCAATGAAGGCTAGGAGCAGCAGAATGTAATCAGGCTCCCGGACCGGAGAGCTCTGATACCAAGTTCAAAGAAAATGAGAGAAAAAATATGTGAACTGAATATTATTTTCACTAATGATCAAATAGTATAAAAGACAGGTTTGGTTTTAATTCCATGGAAAAAAAAATGGTTTTAACAGGTGTGGCTTAGTTTGGTTACAAGAATGGTTTGGATCATTTGAACACCTCTAGTTAGCATGATTAGTATATGATTTGCATTCCCCATTTTTTGGCTTACCATCATTCTTGGCTGAAGATTCAGTTAATTTTCTAATAAAAAACATTGATCATTGCAAACAACTCTCTAAAAAAATATAAATATACATACATACATACATACATACATACATACATACATACATATATATATATATATATATAGAGAGAGAATCAACTTTATATATATTTATATATGTATGTATATATTAGAGAGAATCAACTTGCACTAGTGTAAGTTAAACACATTTTTCCATCGAATAACTTTTTATTCAATACATATTTAGCAAAACACATTGTTAGATAGAAAGTACATGTATTATATGTGAAATCGTTTAATACACTAAATGTATACATATAACTTAACGTAATAATTACTTCTCAAATGTACATTTATGCAAATAAAAACTTTCTGATCACACTTATACCACTCAATAAAAATGCATACTTCGCAATTGTATACAAATAACAACTTCTTAAGCACATTTGCACCACTCAATAAAAGTGAAAGTTAATTGTAATTCAACAGTTAGATTGGATCCATATAAATCATGAATTAATAGAAAAACATTGATCAACACAAAAGAAAACAAAGGCTTAAACAACCATTATAAGATAATAATTTTATAAAAGAAAAATAGAAGTAAAAGGATCCAACGGGAATCTACCTCATCAGTACTTTGACAGACATCTTTTTGATCAATAGTAACAGAACTTGCACCAAAGCATAAAAGAGCTTCTCCAAGCACATCCTTGTCATCACAAAGAAGGAGGATGGTCAAACAATTTGGTAGCATAAAAATGCTTTTATTAAAAAAATATGATTCCCGGTGAAGCTAAAGATGTTAACGGAGTTTAGCTTATACTTCTTTCAACACAAGTCACTAATCAATTACATTAAAAATGCAATCTAGCTCACTTGTACCCACAAAACTAAGATTTAGCCATTCCCATTTCTATTTAAGTTTGGTGGCCACTTCCGTGGCTGTTCAACCACCCACCAAACAATCACATCATCGTGGGTGAATGGGGATTGGGGCTCACTACACGAGAAATCCAAAAAAATATGGATTGTACTATATGATTGTTGTGCTATATGAGTACAAAGATGATATGCTTATTTATATATCGAGAATAAGATAAAGACATAATGATAACAATCAAATTAAATCAAGCTAAATCACAATCAAATAAATCTAAGACAAGATAAGATATAATAAGATATGATAACATCTTAATTTACTCTTAAGACCCTCCCTCAAGCTTAAGCTCGGTTTCAAGCTTGTCACAATTAAATGACTATAGTGTCTGCATGGAAGCAGACAAATTGTGTCCGCACAGAAGCAAAGGAGTCAACGCCCAAGCAAAATCAGTAAAGGTAATAAGCCTAGTCAGAACCAGCAAAGGCAACAATCAGAGCTGCGAACAAGCAGCAAAAGCAACGATATGGGCTGCGTGGAAGCAACAACCATAACAAGTTTAAATTGTAGGGAGACACCAAAGGTAAGGGTGCATGTGATACACACACATAACGGCGCATGTGGCACTGGAACAATGTGAAACTTCGAAGGTGGTCATTGCAGAGGACGACATATACAGTGGTATCAAAGGTGTAATGAACAGAGGTCGAGAAGGTATAAAACTGGAGACAATAATGAAGTTTTTGTGGACAACGAAGAGCTAGAGATAACAATACTAGAGAGCAAGAATGGAGAGCCTAAGCTCTAAGGCTGAATTTGGTTGTGAGTACAGAACACAAATAGAGGGACACGGGAACACAAAATCCTTGTTGGTTATGGAGAAAGTTACAAAAACTCGTGTCCCAAGATAGAAAATTAGTGTATTTTCTATTCCTCCGTTTTGCTGGGATATGGAGACTGAGACTAAGGCACAATTTTAATGAAATGTTTTCTTCCTATTTTGCCCATGTCATATTTTATTATTAACTTTGCCCTTGGTATTTTTTCCCCGAACCCACCACCATCCTCGAACCAACCACCATGCACAACCCACCACCAAGCCACCACCATCGTCAGACCCCCCCACCCATCACCACTGTCAAACCTCTAGATCTACAAACAGGAAAAAAAAAATCAGAACTGAGGGAGTGAACATAGATCTACCTGCAGAGTGAACCCAGATCTATCTTGGCGGCGAGCCCCTGGTCACGGTTGAGCGCATCACCACGATAAGGCTAGATTGGCGTGACATGACACAGTGTGAGAAGCACGAAGGGAGGAGGAGGAGGGAAGAAGATAATTTTCAAAGGAAGCAGAAGGAAAGAAGAAGAAGGATGAGGAGGAGGAAGGAAGAAAGGAAGAGGAAGGGAGGAAGAAGAAGAACCTTCCATCTTCCCTTTTTTCTTTTTTCTTTTTCTTTTTTAATAATTTTGTGAACGAAAGGGTATCTATGTCTTTTTTCTCTATTTTTCTATATTGTCACCATAAAACCAAACAAGATACAGACATAATAAATTGTGTCTTGTACATATAACCAAACATAATATAAGACTGAATACAAGACTTATGTTTTATGTCTTTTTCCCTACGTCCTTGTATTTTAGTCCAATATCCGTAAACAAATGCAGCCTAAAGTAGTAGAAGCAGAGAAAGGTTCAGGGTGGATGTCAAGGATTTGATACTATGTTAAACATCGTGGATAAATAGGGATTGGGGCACACTGGACAAGAGAGAAACTAGAGAAAATATGGATTGTACTATATGGTTGTAGTGTTCCATGAGTACAAAGAGATTGAGAACAAGGCTTGGTTTGGTAATGTTAAAGACTCTTCAAAAGCTGTTGAGCTCTATGGGCTCTCTAAAAGTTGCTATTGAAAAGCTATAGTAGTATATTTTTGGTAAAATAGTACAAAAACTATTCTCAATAAGAAGAAGTCGTAAGAATGATGTCTAGTAAATATATCGTTAAGTTGCTCGTAAAGTATAAAATGATTATAATGGATATAAATAGTAAAAAATCATTTCTATTTTAATGCTTTATTAATTATTGAATGACTAATTGAAATTTTATTAAAGTTCATGATTATTTGAATCTTTTTAAATTTTGGAGAGTTAGAGCTAGCTCTAAAAAACTTCTTTCGAGAGCTTTTAAAAACATCCCTAGCTCTCAAAAGTCAGGAACAAAAGCACTCCCCACTTTTCTATTTATCTAACACAAAAAATTGGTCTGTGTTTTTTGAGACACCTACTCAAAAAGCTTTACCAAACCAAGACTAAGATAAAGATGTAATGATAAAAAAATCAAACTAAATTACAACCAAATAAATTTAAAATAAAAAAAGATATAACAAAATATGATAATATCTTAATTTATTCTTATCAACGCCAGCCACCCAATAGTACCAATCTCACAAATATTAGTCTAAACCCATGATAAACTAAACAAATGACGGTCAAAGAAAAAAAAAATGATTAAAAACACACACAAAAAAAAAAAAAAAACAAAGACAACTGCTTCAAATTTCTACATGCTCCATTCACGAGCAAGCTATACGCTGAGCTGTTTGCATTCAAACACTAATTTGAAGACATGACTGACTCAAATTTCTCAACTTTTTTAGCTTCTGAACTCAACTCAACCAGTTACTTAAGAGAGGAAAATACAGCATTACAATGTAGAACATAACGGTTCAAAAACCTAACCTCAGGTTTATGGTTCAATTGGTTCAATCAATTAGATTTATGCCTGAACCTCACTTAAAAAATAGTTGATCAGACACATATTTAAACAAGAAATATAATGAATTCACGGTCTAACAGTTTAATCAAACGGTTCGTTCAGTTTTAAAAATATTAGAATAAAGAGAAAGGAACAAGAGGATTCCAGGGGGGAAAAAATGAAGCTTACTGCAGTATCTTTAGGACAACGAATCAGAACTGAAAGATAAGTTGCAGGTGCAGGTGCGGCTGCAGGAAGGGACTGGTCGCCTATAGATGTATAAGAAGAAGAAGCGGTGGAAAAGTTTGCATCTGCAGCATAAATACTTTTTACACGGATATGAGTTGGCCATTGGTCTCTAACTTTGTTGTGGTTAGAGAGAAAGGGAAGTGAGGAGGACAAACGGTTAAGAGGAGCAGGTGAAGGTGATGAGCGTCTGAGGCAGCGAGAGAGGGTGATGGCGGCGGGTGAGTGGGCAACAAGAGTGCAGTTTAGGTGCTTGAGGAAATGCCACGCCGTCATTTCCTTGAAAATGTATGACTTTTATTTTATATTTTATTTTAGTTTATGTGAATGTACGAAACCTTTGGTAGGATTCAGCAATTCTAGTAATTCGTTGTGTGGTAGAGAAATTGTTAACTACTACCAAGTCTATTTATGTTATCTGGGCAAAAATATTTGAGTTTTTTTACTACTTTGTTTGTATTAGCAAAACTAATTACTAAAATGTCACACATTTAAAATTATTTATGAGTTAATATTCTATTTAGTTCCTAAACTTTACCTTTTTGTCAAACTTAGTCCCTTAACTTAAAATAATGACACGTTAGTCGCTGAACTTTACAAATATTGAACCCATTGGTGCCTCCGTCCGCCAAATCCCTAACCGCTATTATGTGTCCGTTAACAACACCACTTTCTCTCTCCTCTCTCCTAACTAAGTCCAAAATGACATTATTTTGATGGTCTAAGAACCAACTTAGCTAAAAAAGTCTAAGGACCAACTTAGCCAAAAAAAAAGTCTAGAAACTACCTAGTCTTTGCACCTCCACCTTGACCTTGAGCCACCTTTTCTACCACCACCACCTACATTCTTATTCTCACCACCACCACCACTCATATTCCATTCCCACTAACACCACCACAAGAGCAGCCATACAATGGCGTAACTTAGAAACCC
>QANU01074993.1:16052-51119 GCA_003254905.1 Nissolia schottii | reverse complement strand
ATTATTATTATTATTATTATTATTATTATTATTATTATTAATATTAATATTATTATTATTATTATTATTATTATTATTATTATTATTATTATTATTATTATTATTAATAATGTTGTGCCTGAGGTATTTTCAGTTATGTCATGCCATTGATTCCTTATCATTACACCATCCACCGTTACTTGCTTTTAAAGAAAATAAAGTATCACTCTGTATGGCTCACGTTTTTAAACTCATGAGGTTTTTCTTTTCTTTAATGCAAAATGTTCAAAATTTCCTATATTTTCCAACTATGTATTTTATAAAATTAAGTCTAAAAGTAAGTAAATGCTAAAATGTGATAACTACATAGCATTAATTACAACTTAAACGTAATTAGTTAGCTAGGGTTTTATATCTTCCTTCTACACATACATGTGTGTGCCAATCATGCGCCCTAATTCCTTATTTGTCTGTATTTCAAGCTGATATTTGTATACCTTCTCTTACAGGACCAGGTCATGTTCAAGTTTGGGCTCTTCTCTCCTAAAGCATGCTTCATTCATGAGACAAGGGATATGAGAAGAAGGACTATCCGTTTTGATCTGAGGAGGATGAGGAAAAGTGCAAATTTGAGAAGCAAGAGTGTCAGTTTCAACATACAATGACTCATGAATAAATATCTCCATCTTATCTTCCAAGAACTTTATACCCTCCTCCATCGCCACTACCTTATACTATTTAGATTCCGCCTTCTTCATCTCATTCGCCTCTTCCACTACTTCCTTCACAATGGAAAGAACCATGTCCTATTCATCATCGCCCTTTTCTCTCCCTAGTCCTTCTTTTCCCCATCCGTGATTCTCTTATCCTCCTTACCATTATTCTCTCTGTGGTCCTTCATCTTCTCCTTATCATCATTATTTTCTACCTTATTCGTCTTCTTTCCTCCATCCTTACCCTTATTCTCTTCCTCGTCATTATTTTCTCCCTTATTTATCTTCATTTCCCCATCCTCATCCATCTTCCCGTCATCATCCTTTTTCCCGTCATTGTCCTCATCCTTATCCTCATAACTCGTATCCTCCTTATGCCCCTCTAAATGCACCGACTCCCTCATGGTCACATCCTCATCCATAAGCATGGGCTCCCACATGATCACATCCTCTTTCATGTGCTCCTCCTCCTCCTCCTTCCTCTTCTTCTTCACCTTGTTCCCCCTTCGCCACCTTCTTCTTAGTCTTACTCATCTTGTCGTTATTCTCCCCATCCTCATTCTTCTTCCCATTCTTCCCCTTTAACCACCATCTTCTTCCCTCTTCCCTTCTTGTCATCGCCATTGTCCTCCACCTTGTCATCTTCCTTTTCCTTCCCCTCCTACCCGTAACCACCTTTTTCTTGGTCTTTCCTTTACCTTTTTGTCGTCCACCACCTCTTCCCTAATCCACCCGCGTCTCCCCGATCCACCCGCTTCCTCTTCTCCTTCTTGTCTTTCTCTACAACACTTCGCTTTTGTTTCTTAACCTTTGTACTATCTTCATCTTCAATGATTCAAATCCATTCACATTGTTTTTTTTATTAAGGCTTTCAACTCGATGTACATTTTTCTCACTTTCTCTCACTTTCTACATTACAAAAGAAACAAATCAACACGATTGGCATAAGAAACAATTGTTATAGTAACAACAAACCACAAACCACACAACATAACAAAGATTCCATTACTCATGTTTAAAAGACACCATCATTATCAAAAAGAAATAAACATCATCATCAATGACACTATTATAATCAAAGCCCATAGCATTCACAGCTTCCCATTTCTTGGGTATGAATGGATCACAAGTGACCGATATTATTCTTCGAGAGCACCTTGTAACAAATGCAGACAACATTTGTCAATAATATTCAAAATCATTAATGTTAAGTGGAAAGAATAAAATATAAATTGGATTAAAAATGATCGCAATGATTTCTTATGAGCCATGTTATCTACAAAATAAATGTTACAAAACATATACTTAGAACAAATTAAAACAAAAAAATAAACAACAAAATTAAAGAAACTAGCATTTTTGTCTATCAAAATTAAAGATGCAGACGTTTCAACTTTAAACCACATGCACATGGTTTCCAACTTAAAAACCTAGTAATTGGAATGGAGAAGAATACCAAGAGATAGTTGGAGAAGAGAGACTGGCGACAATGGTGGCTCCCTTCTGCAATGTTCTCCACCAAAGGGGTTTGAGTGAGAAAGCAACATAAAGCGAGGAGTTTGAGAGAGAAAGTGAGAGAAAGTGAGGAGTTTGAGGGAGAAACAGAAGAATGTGAAGAGGCAGAGGTTTGAAACGTGTGTGGAGAAAGCTAGAGGGAATGGGAAGAGTGGGGGAAGTGCACACGTGTGTGGAGAGAGTACGGGTTGAAGAGGGAGAAGGTGGGAAATATGGGGAAGAGTAGGGTGTGTAATTTTTTTGTGTTGGGTGGGACCCACTATTAGTGTATTTGTATATTTTTCACACAAAATATATGTTGTTTATGTATTGTAGTCCAAATGTGTTGTTAATGTAACATAACATTTGATGTAAAAGTAATGGTTGGCGCCAACCACAACCTTTTCTATCAGCCTTCAGAAATGGCAGAACAGGAGAACCAGGCCTCGAATCTTAAAACACTTCATGACAATCACCGTATATCACAATACAATTCAATAGCACACGCACTCCATGGCAAGATTTTCTTTCATAAACGATCAAATTCAAACCATTCTTTATATCATAATTCCTATGGGAGATCCAAAACGAGGCTCATTTTTCTTTTTGCATCCACAAACAAAATAAACAATTCGATGCGGTAAGCGGTAACCTCATTCACAAATATATATATCATAATTCATAACAGGCAAAAATCCCACACGTGCCCACAACCAAAAAGAAGAAAAAATTGCAAAATTAAGACAAGTTGGGGAAGCTACATATTCACATTTTCTTGCAACACGGCCTCTTTATTTTTGGTCTTGGGCGGTTCCATGGCGTGGCATTCTCTGCAGCCCATCATAAACCACCGGAGTATTCTCCGGCCAATCCGAAACCTCACCCCCCTGGGTGCCTTCTCCTTCTTCTTCTTCTTCCTCGCATTCTTCCTTTTCTTGGTCTCCTCCTCCTTTCTCTTTCGCTCCATCTCCGCTCTCCTCCTCTTGGAGGCATCGCGGCTCAACGCGGGCACCGGCGTTATATACTGCCATCTCTGCGAGCACCCGTACGCCTGATGCTTACCCGAAGCCGTTGATCTCTTCGCCACGTACCCGCCTTTGACGGACGACGATGACGGCAGCGATGACGCCTTGTGGAACAGCCTCCTCTCGGAGCTGTCATCAGAGCTTGTCCTTGCGCTGCTGCAGCTGCTGCTTGCCCTGCTGCCGGTGCTGTTGCTTCTCGACGACAACAGGGAGTCCTTGCTGCCGATGCTGCTTGTTCGGCTCGCCGCGGCGATGAGGCAGTGGCACTGCTGCCGTTGGAACACGGGGAAGGAGTGGGGCTGGAGGCGCCCGTTGAAGAAGAGCTGATCGGCAGGCGAGGTCCTGCACCGGTCACTGGAGGGCGAGTCGGGGGTTAGGGACCCGAACTCGAAGTCTGAGTCCGGGTTTGGCGTGCTCGGGAACGAGAAGGAGTCCCCGGAGGTGCTCCTTTCCCGGCGGTTTTCGGTGGAGGATTGGGAGAGCGTCGGCGTCTGCATTTGCGTCGGGGAGGTTATGCAGCTTGTGGGTCGTGTGTTGGAGAGTCAAGAGTGTGTGTGTGTATATATATGTGTTGATTTTGGCGATGAGAAAGTTGGTCAAAGAGGGGTATTGGGTTTGAGTGGGACATGTGGAGTGTGAATCAAGCCCTTTGATGGTTTAAAATTGTGGAGCTATAAGGTGGTGTAAATAATTTGAACCATGGATGACAACTCAACCTTTGGGTTTAAGAAATGATATTGCAATGTGGTACTGTAATGATGTTGTTAGCTAGCTAGTCAGCGTGAGATGTGTCACAAACAAAAGTGTGTCATATGATGCGCAAATGTGGATGTTACCGATAGCAATATCTTAATCTAACTTGCAAGAATTGGGTGTTAATTTTTCAGATCCGTATTTTGAAAAAAGAAAAAGGTAAAAAGGGAATGGATTTAAATGTGTCAGTAAATGTGGTGATTTCCTAAATAAATTATTGTGGTGTTGTGTGAATTATTCATGAAAGAAATTGTTGAGGCTGATGGATGATTTGGATCGTGAAGATAGTGGATTGGGAAAGTGAAAATCTGCTTAATCAAGTTGCCTCTCGGCTTCAAGATATATTGAAACCTTCTAAGGGATTGATTTTTTCAATAATGCTTTGTTTATCCCAAGCACAGTTAAATTACACATTAATCTTTGTGAACTTGCTTTTTGTTATTCTAAAGGACACATAGTCCGAAATATGCCCTTTCCTATGTAAATAAAGCAGAAAAACAAAATGGAAAATAAAGTAGGACGGGAAGAGGGGCCAAGCAGCAAGCACACTACTAATCAATCTAGTCGCATAGGGTTCAGTCTTCTTCCAAAAGACAAAGGAATGGTGGGATCACTACTAAAGCTTTCTTTTGTTGAAGGAAGCAATGCCAAAGACTCCCTGCAGCCTAAAAGAAAAGAAAATGGGATGAAAATATTTGGAGGTGTGTGATTTTAATGATGAAAGACCTCTTTTGTATACCCCCAAGTGAACAAGGGGACAAAGCAACTCTTAGAAAAAACCCTTGGTCTCTTCTTTAGGCACCAGTCAGCCACATTCAGCCTTCAATATTTATTTTCTTCCCCACAGCCTAAGCATATTATTTGCAATATTCCTTATAAAGCACACTTGGTATGTGACGCCAACACCCATGAATCTAATGACAACTAGATTTAGACCCGCGGAAATGTTCGCGTAAGAAAACAAAGTTATCAAAATAGGTATATATTTTGCTTAAAATGTTTAGTAGAGCATTAAAAATATGAGAATTTGTGCCATAAAAACACAAATAATTCATACAATGAAGTTTTGGTTCTCTCATTTGCTTGACCATCTGACATCAATAGTTTCAACAACTCAATCATGGCCAGCGTAATACCATTAATTTTGAGATCTTAAACAAATAATAAGCATAGAATTGAAAATCAGACGTTTCCTTTAATTCATGAAATTTTAACATAGTATCAGACCTAATTTGGTGGGATTTGAAATTTTGAAGTACAAGCTAAGTTCAAGAAATAGAAAGCAATCAGAAATTAATCAGAATTAGAAAGCAAATTTAACAAAATAAAATTAATCAGAAATAGAAAGCAATTAAATGTAGTTTAGGCGAGCAATAATTCTCCATGTACAACAATAATTTGTATAATTTGTATAGCAGTTCTGCTACATGTACACCCAATAATGATACACCATACATATGATAAGTGCCAAATTTATACAATTTTGACCTAATGAAAAGGCACTTATTTGCTTATGTTTTAAAGAATTATCTAACTAAATTCCCCAATTTTGTAGGATTTATAATATATTCTAAAGATGGATGCAAGCATAATTAAATGAAGAAAATCCCACAAAGAATGAAGCATAGAGCAAAGAGATGACAAAGCAAGAAAAGTATAGAAGCCCGCTTTGCGCAGCAGTTAGTAAAAATGCGATAACTTGAGCTACAGATATCGGATTGAGGTGGTTCAAATTGCTAATTAAAAATAAGAGAGAGATCTACAACTTTCTAGTTCAGACCAAGACAAGATTCCCGCTGAGCGCACCACTAAGCGCGCCGCTGAGCGCCGCCGCCTCTGTTGAAATTCAGCACCGCCAGCAGCCAAGAAAGACTTAGAAAGTTCAAGCCGCCTCCACCTAACTTCGCTGAGCCCATCGCTGAGCGGACCAAGCGGGGTCAGAATTTGTCTATAAATAGGAAGGCAGTCTGCAGGTTAAAAACACATTCAATAAATCCCTTCTTCCACCCATAGTTCATTTCTGTCACAAATCTCTTGTACTTCAAAGCCTAGTTTAGTTTAGGAACAAAGAGGAGGCATGTGAAGGAGCCGGGAGATCGAAGAAGCTTGGCGAACCGCTGTCATGATAGCGTGATAACGTATCATGGTAAGCGTTCAAACCTTGCCTCTGAGATTCTTCTGTAAGATGGATTCCTAATCCTCTTTTTGTTGGGATTTTGGTCATTGTTGTAGTTTGCTTGTATCTATGTAACTATTGCATATGAATCTATCTATTTCTTATGATTCGCTTGAATGATTTTATGCTTAATGCTAGTTTTTGTTTAGCGTTTTGATTCTTGGCTTGAGACTTAGTTGTATGAACGAAAGTTATGCTAATTAAGTTGTAAACCAAGTTAAGATCAATATCACTATGCTTAACTAGTAATAATCATTAGAGTCGGATCTAAATCATCTCATCTAATCTTGTTGCCATAACTGGAATAAAGGTTAGCCGTTTTAACATCTGGATTAACGCTGGCGTACTTTGTTAAGCTGGTGTGCGAAAGTGACAGTTTAACAAAAGAAACCTGTGATCTTTTCATGTGCGAAAGCAATGAGAAGTTAAGAACTGGTGGCGGGAAATCAATGAAATGATGATTCTATGAAATAAGTAACTGGATGCATGAAACTATGATATGATTCAATTCCCAACAAGCTTCCGGATCTACCTCTGATTTGTTACCTATTTATTTTTATGTTGTTTATTTACATATTTTAACTATCAAACAAATTACCAAATCCTTCACTCTATTGTTTAATTAACTAAACTCAAGAATGGTAATTTTGCAACTCTCTGTGGATTCGACTATACCCGACTATACTGCAATTGGATCCCTTGTGGATCTGAAAGCCGTAAAGTAGGATATATATTTAATTTGAACGACAAAAACGCAGAGAAGCTTTCAACGAACATGGCACAGTTGTGACAAAACCAGACTATGTCAAGATCGGAGAAAGTGTTTAAATTGGCTTTCATCAAATTTGGCACAGAACAAGCAACTCCAACAACAGATAGACGAGGTGAAGAAGGCCCTAAATGAGTTGCCCAAGCAAATCAAAGAAGCTCGAGATGCAAAAAGGCAACAGGTATTTCAATGTGAAATTTGTAATGGCGATCACCCGTCTACTTGTTGTAATTTTAGGGAAGAAGAAGTCCAGTATTTGGACAACCATAAAAGGCCACCCTACCAGAATAATTTCCAAAGGGGGCCGAATCAAAATTTCCAACAGCCATGGAGGCAAGAGGCCGGACCATCATTTAGCAAAGCTCCACAACACCCATACCAACCACCCCGTCCGTATCAGAATCAGCCACCTATTTACCCAAGTTCCAAAATAGAGGAAACGTTTAATCAGTTTGTGCAACAATCAATGATTAATCAAAAGAATAACGAAGCCTCTATTAGGAACTTGGAAACACAACTGGGTCAATTGGCTACTGATATAGCGGAGTTGAAAAAGAAAAGATTCACGGCCAACCCGGAGCTAAACCCCAAGGACTCTTGCCATGGAAGAAGGACTGATGATGAGGAAGGGAGCTAGAAAGATTAAAGCGTCGGGCTAACGATGTTAAACAAAGCGCTGACTGGGAGGTAACCCAGTGTTTTTTGTGAATTTTCTTATTTAGTAGTTTATTAACTTCAAGGTTAATTAATTTTAAGGTGTTAAGAACATTTCTTATAATATGGTGAATAGAGGTTATTTAAATCTTGTAATTAGGTTTGAAATTTAAAATGCTAATTCTTTTCAATTAAGCTAAACTTGAAGCATTTTTGATTCTTAAACCTAATGACGGATTTTAAATCTTTTAAGCAATTGTTTGAAAAAGGTGCCCATGAGTTAATCGAAAAAGGATTCTTATTCATTGAAAAGAAATTTAAAGAGAAGAATCTTTCTAATAGCACCTTTAAGATCAGTAATATGTTTTAGTTTGAATCCATAAATCATTGTGGGAAATTCTGTCCACAATAAAGTGGGAAATTCTGTCCACCACAGTGGGAAATTCTGACCACTTGAGCGGAAGTTCTGTCCGTAAGTTGTCGGAAACTCTGTCTACAACGAGGATTCAAAATAAAACATGATCTCTCTAATGCTACTTGGAAGAAAGGAAATTTTCTTTGATTGTTTTTGCAGGCCGGAGAACAGCCAATGAGGATTCCTAAAACAACAAAAGAGAGACACACTTCTGAAGGACGAAGAGCATGATTCCTCAAGGAGGATGAGCCTCTATCTCCTCAAATCATTGAAGCAAGATGAAGTAGCTTGAACACTACGGAGAAACTACATACATGGAAGCTACTTCAAGAACTTCACCATGATCAGGGAGCAGTTTAATTTTCTAGCACATTAATTAATTAATTTCCTTAGTTAGATTTTGTATGTGCTTAAGACTTGTTTGTTTAAAAACAAAGTAATAGCTTATTTACTTGGTTTGATGCATGAACACATATATCATGAATTGACTTGTTTCAGTATCCATAATAGACCTTTGTGATTCATACATAGATACCATGAACATGCTCATATGCATCTATCTACTTGTTTGCATAAACATAACCTTGAAAGTATTTTGAAATCAAGGAAATAAACCCTAGCCATGTAAAGGAGTGAGCCAAAACACTTAGTGAGAAGAGAGAATCACCATTTTTTTTTTGCACAATTGAATTTGTTTGAGTCTCTAAATTTGATAATTGTATGNATAATTGTATGGAAATAATAGGAAATGATCAAGGCATTTTGTTCTTTAGATTTTAAACCCACTTGGCCAAATAAAACCGACCCTAATTAGGAATATCCTTTGCTACCCCCTTTGAGCCTAACATGAGAAAATTTTTGTTCATAATCCCTTGAGCCATAAAAAGAAAAACAATGATATCCCTTAATTTCTAAATTAAGAGAGCATTCAAATTGGATTATGTGCAAAAATCCAAGTCAGGGGGAGAAAAGGGTGAGCCAAAGTGGAAGAAACAAAAGATAAAAAGAACAAGATGCAAGCAAAGAAGAAACATTCTATCCCAAAACAAAAAGAAGAAAAGAAAAAGGGATAGAGGAAAAAGAAGAAAAAGAAAAAGGGATAAGAAAAAAGGAAAGTAAAAGGGTAAAGAAACATAGAAAAGAAAGGGCACAAAAAGGAGTTGGTTTGATGCTCTCTTGATTAAACATTTGTATATCCAGAAAAACCAATTTTCTTTGTAACCTGGCAACGTTACAACCCTTGAAAGCCCTTTGTGATCCTTGCATGACCATACTCTTGTATTGGAAGATGAGACATGTAACAAATTTAACTTGTTGTGATTCAATGGTGATATTGAGCGAAAACACTCACCCTAAACTGGTCCACGGACCATTGAGCGATAAAGATAAATTCCTTGGTGGAAAAGACATTGGATAGAGTGATTTGTTTATGCCATTCAAGTAATTATGCATCTGACTTGTTCAAGGTTATTCTATGTTGTCTCACATGGTCTCAAGCTTGAATCGTCTGAAATGTTTCCATTCATTGCATTAACCGATTGTTCATAAGCATTGATCTCTTGTAAAATAATTCTACTACCTCTTGTTTGAGGACAAACAAGGTCTTAAGTCAGGGGGAGTGATAAGTGCCAAACTGATACAATTTTGACCTAATGAAAGGGCACTTATTTGCTTATGTTTTAAAGAATTATCTAACTAAATTCCCCAATTTTGTAGGATTTATAATATATTCTAAATATGGATGCAAGCATAATTAAATGAAGAAAATCCCACAAAGAATGAAGCATAGAGCAAAGAGATGAGAAAGCAAGAAAAGTATAGAAGCCCGCTTTGCGCAGCAGTTAGTAAAAATGCGATAACTTGAGCTACAGATATCGGATTGAGGTGGTTAAAATTGCTAGTTAAAGATAAGAGAGAGATCTACAACTTTCTAGTTTAGACCAAGACAAGAATCCCACTGAGCGCACCGCTGAGCGCGCCGCTGAGCACCGCCGCCTCTGTTGAAATTCAGCACCGCCAGCCGCCAAGAAATACTTAGAAAGTTCAAGCCGCCTCCACCTAACTTCGCTAAGCGCATCGCTGAGCGGACCAAGCAGGGTCAGAATTTGTCTATAAATAGGAAGGCAGTCTGCAGGTTAAAAACACATTCAATACATCCCTTCTTCCACCCATAGTTCATTTCTTTCACAAATCTCTTGTACTTCAAAGCCTAGTTTAGTTTAGGAACAAAGAGGAGGCATGTGAAGGAGCCGGGAGATCGAAGAAGCTTGGCGAACCGCTGTCATGATAGCGTGATAACGTATCATGGTAAGCGTTCAAACCTTGCCTCTGAGATTCTTCTGTAAGATGGATTCCTAATCCTCTTTTTGTTGGGATTTTGGTCATTGTTGTAGTTTTCTTGTATCTATGTAACTATTGCATATGAATCTATCTATTTCTTATGATTCGCTTGAATGATTTTATGCTTAATGCTAGTTTTTGTTTAGCGTTTTGATTCTTGGCTTGAGACTTAGTTGTATGAACGAAAGTTATGCTAATTAAGTTGTAAACCAAGTTAAGATCAATATCACTATGCTTAACTAGTAATAATCATTAGAGTCGGATCTAAATCATTTCATCTAATCTTGTTGCCATAACTGGAATAAAGGTTAGCCGTTTTAACATCTGGATTAACGCTGGCGTACTTTGTTAAGCTGGTGTGCGAAAGTGACAGTTTAACAAAAGAAACCTGTGATCTTTTCATGTGCGAAAGCAATGAGAAGTTAAGAACTAGTGGCGGGAAATCAATGAAATGATGATTCTATGAAATAAGTAACTGGATGCATGAAACTATGATATGATTCAATTCCCAACAAGCTTCCGGATCTACCTCTGATTTGTTACCTATTTATTTTTATGTTGTTTATTTACATATTTTAACTATCAAACAAATTACCAAATCCTTCACTCTATTGTTTAATTAACTAAACTCAAGAATGGTAATTTTGCAACTCTCTGTGGATTCGACTATACCCGACTATACTGCAATTGGATCCCTTGTGGATCTGAAAGCCGTAAAGTAGGATATATATTTAATTTGAACGACAAAAACGCAGAGAAGCTTTCAACGAACATGGCACAGTTGTGACAAAACCAGACTATGTCAAGATCGGAGAAAGTGTTTAAATTGGCTTTCATCAATGTTAAACATCTTGAATAAAAGGGTAAAGGGACACAACAACGTCTACAAAGAACAAGAAATAATAGAATTGTATTATGAGAGTTGTGTGTCTTTACATAGGAGGTTGAGCCTATTTATAGACTGAAGACTCAACAGCCAAAACACAACGGCCAAAAATAACTTACAATCAATTAATAAGACTAAATCAAATCAAATCAATTGTAATCATTAATATAAATTATTCTTAACACCCTCCCTCAAGCTAAAGCTCTCCGAGCTTTAAGCTTGTCATAGTTCAACGGAGGACTGAGTGGGGCAGAACCAACAAAATGGCAACAAAGGCTGGGCGAAACCAGCGAAGGCAACAGTGGCTGGGCAGAACCAGCGACGGCAACAGTGGCTGGGAAGAATCAGCGACGGCAACAGTGGCTGGGCAGAACCAGCAAAGGNAATGACAAAAGCGCAGAGAAGCTTTCAACGAACATGGCACAGTTGTGACAAAACCAGACTATGTCAAGATCGGAGAAAGTGTTTAAATTGGCTTTCATCAACATACACCTGTATAATAATACAGTGGGTCCTATCAACTAACTTTCTACACAACTCTCTCCCCCACTCTCAACCACGCGCGTGTGGACACACTCTCCATACAAAACCTTTTCGCTTCCAAAAATAAGGATTGCCAAAAACGCGAAACTGTTCATCTTCCCCTCTGTCTCTTAACTCTCTTTGTTCTCTTCGATCTCGTTTTTCGTTCTCTGTTCGATCTTGTCGTCTCTCTTTGTTCTGCGCAAACTTCCTCTAAAGAAAGCAACAGAAGAAGAAAGAAAGACCACGAAACTTGATTTTTTTGCGTGTAACCAATACGCATTTTTGTAAATACTTCCAGTAAATATATGAAAATTAACTTCGTTTTGCCATATTAATGCGATTCTTGATGACTTACAGATTTTGCTAGAGTTGTAAGCCTTGTGTTGAATATGATATGTGACTTGTGGATAATGTTTGCACATACGCCCACTTAATGTTTGCACATATGTCCACTTAAAGTTTGTACTATATCAGATTCTGCATTTTATGCATTTGTGACACATAAATAATGATTATATCACACCATCTAATATTGAATCATTATAGTAAATAAAAATTCAATTTGTGTCAAAAAAATGTTTATAATGTTTTATGGATTATTTGTTGAAAGGTTGAGAATGTGCCAAAATACACATCCTTATTCTTTAAAACAAAGACATTTTTGTACCTGTGAATAATGTTTGTACATATGCCACTTAATGCTTGCACATATGCCCACTTAAAGTTTGCACTATATCAGATTTTGCATTTTTATGCATTTGTGACACAAATAATGATTATATCACACTATCTAATATTTAATCATTATAGTAAATAAAAATTCAATTTGTGTCAAAAAATGTTTATAATGTTTTATGGATTATTTGTTAAAAGGTTGAGAATGTGCCAAAATGCCCATCCTTCTTCCTAAAAACAAAGACATTTTTCTGTGTCTGTGGATAATGTTTGCACATACGTCCACTAAATGTTTGCACATCTGGCCACTTAAAGTTTGTACTATACCAGATTCTGCATTTTTATGCATTTGTGATAGACAAATAATGATTATATCACACAATCTAATATTTAATCATTATAGTAAATAAAAATTTAATTTGTGTCAAAAAATTATAGTGTTTTATGGATTATTTGTTGAAATGTTGACAAAATGCCAAAATGCACATCATCTCCTTCAACAAAAACATTTATGTGGCCCTGTGAATAATGTTTGCACATATGTCCACTTAATGTTTGCGTTTATGCCCATATAAAGTTTGTACATTTTATTTTCTGTGTTATAAAACTTCATAATACTGTAATTCCACAGCAACGTCACCAAATCAAAAACTCTCCATGGAATTCATCAAAAAATGACGAAAAATTGCCACAGATTCTTGTATTGTCATTTTCAATCACTAACCAAATGAGATTACGATTGTATATGCTTTGATTGTGGAATTGCACTCACGATTTTGATTTCCATGGAGGATTATGGTTTCCATGGAGCTCGCGTTTTGGTTCAGAGGTGGTTATGGAAGATTTTGAATTTCATGGAGCTAGCGTTTTTGTTTCAGAGATGGATATGGAAGATGCTGTTGCGATATGGTTGAGAAACCATTACGTATCAGATTCTGTTGCAATTGGAGTGCGCGTGGAATTACGTATTTTCTAAATACGAAAATTCTACTGTATTCCGCATTAATAAACAGTGAAACCGTATAAAATGGTGGTGTATGTACGGGTGTATGAATATTGGGTGTACATGGAGCATTTTTGTTTATATAATTACATTAAATGTTTATTTTCTCTCTCCTCTCTCCCGATTTCTTACGTGTATGTTACTTCCAATCATCTTCTTTTTTGTTTTTTCTTTCTTCTCCCACACTCCTCCTTTATTTTTTTTCTCATTTTTTTCACTTGCAATCTCCATTTATTTTTCATTCTAATCTTTTTATTCTTTGTTCTCTTTTTTTCCTCTCATTTCTTGCTTACTTTCTTTGTTTTTGCCACTTTTTTTAAGTTTGTTTTTGTTTTCTTCTTTTTAAGACGCTATGGAGAGCATAGACGAGGACATTCTTCTCTGATCGGAGTTGTTCTCTATGTTTTGTAATGTTTCGGTGTAGTGTAATGTTTGTTTATGTATATTATAATCACTACAAGAAAAATGCGCATTACCGTCGGAGTCGGATTTTTTTCCCAATTACAATAAGTTTTTTTACTTTTCGTCGGACTTTCCGTTGGACACTGAATTGAAGGTAATAGCCCCGATGGAAACTTATTACCGTCAGATACGGAGAGCCCACAATAGTTAGCGTCGGTCAAAATTGACGGTAACGGCGGCCCAAGAACAGTTTGAGTTGAACCGTTTACCGTCAAAAACAACTGACGGTAATAATTGACCCCTCATTATCATGCCTTGTTTGTTCATATTATCCTAAAAACAATGAAATCAGAGTAAAAATCCAATTATCAATAGCAAGTGCAAATTTTTCGTTGGGTTAAACAATCCTTAACTTTATAATACACACAATAAAGTTCTAGCAAATAGAAAATTCATAAGTCACCGCCAATTGATCTAGTAACCAACATTGTGCGAAGCAATCCAACCCTTTCACTGCAAGCATGCATATTAACATTCTAATGCCTAATTACTATTTTTGTTAACACAACTAGATCCTAAACTTCAATTATTGACAAAAAGAGAAACAAAGGTCCAAATTCTCAAAAACTATATATTTTTTTTCCATATATCACAACTTCAATAGATTCTCACAAACAAAAAATATTCAAGAACTCATATCATAGACAAAATTGATAAGTTGGTCATCCTAAGATTTTGACAAAAAATTGAAAAGAGAGGAAAATACACATACCGCTTGAGAGAGAGATGACCTCAAAGCACAATGTGATTAAAATTAAGCTTGAGAAATCCCAAAAATTCCTTTTTAGCCCACAAATTCGAATTAAGGTTCCAAATTGGGGTTAATGGGATTTTTTGGTTGAATATGGGAGAGGAGAGGTGAGAAAGATGATTGTGTGAGTTTGAAAGTGAATGTGTGGTGGTTATAGAGGTTTGAAGGGGAGGAGAATGGTAATGGGAGTTAGGAAGTGTAAAGAAGAAGATGAAAATAAGGGAGGAGACGCAGTTTTGGAGTTTTAAAAACCCTATTTCCGCATTTCAAGTAGCGGCCTTTTAATTTCTAGGACTCAAATTTGGCATACTCATTGCGCGCTTGAGCACTACCGACTACGCTTGGGTGCTCCTGGAACCATAATTCTTTATATTTCATTACTCTTATTGGCTCCAAAGCTTTCCCAATCTTCATGGCTTCCTTGGATAGTCACTTAACACCTGAAAAACACCCGAAACTCCTTATTTCTACCTAATTAGGCCCAAGGGTTAGTTTATGCAACCTATATTAAATTCTACATGAAGGCATGCAAATGCAGCCTAATATGCAACTAAAATGCCTAAAAACTACATGAATTACTAAGAAAAAGGAACTCCAATTAGAGAGTTATCATAACCCCCAATTTGAGACCTTTGCTTGTCCCAAAGCCAAGATAATGAAAAAGAAAAGACATTCCCCTTCAAAGTTGTGAAACTCAGGAAGACACTTAAGCTGACTCAAAAACACTAACTATGAAACAAGTACAATCTTTTTGATGCCTATGAAAGACTCAAATACAGATAACTGGGGCTACACCCCTCAATATTGCTACAAATAGTCAACTTCAATAGTAAATAGAAATCAAATGCCCAGACCACTGAACCACCAATATTTACAAACAAATTAGGACTAAGAGAACTCAACAAGTGCTTGTGTGGATTATGGTAAGTCAAGTCCAAATAAGATCAAGATCATGCAAGTTTTCAGACAGAGACAGGATCATATAGCTCAATGTTTTTCATTCTTTCTTTCAACTCAAGTTAGCACTATACTAGAGATTAAATGGACTTTTTCTAAGCTTTTATCATAAGGATTATGCGGGGGAATGATAGAATAGTAATTCAAGCTCATTTTTCATACCCTTAACTTGAGGAGCCCTTTCTCATAAACCTACTCATAGGTGAATCCCTAATTTTAGTTGATTGTAGAATCGTGCCTCTTGTTGGTTGTTCATTTTCACTTACTTGCTTCCTTCTTTTTCATTTCTTTTTGTTTCTCTTTTTCACCACTATTTTTTTCCTTTTTCTTTCACTTGTTTCCACCCTTTTCACTTCCTTTGCCATCATTTTTGACATGATGTATCAGATGCTTTTTGTTTTTATGGGGCATTACCCTATGAAATGACTCTAAAGTTTAGTCGTAAGGGTATCTAAGGATCAAAATGATATGGAGTTTTTTGTGGTGGTGGAGGTGGTGGTTATGGAGTTTTTTGATGGTTGTTAATGAGAGAGAAGAGAGAATTTGAAAGTAGGTGAACTTGACCCTTAAAAATTTGTGAGAAAAAAATGAGATTGAAGTGAAAATGAAATAGGAAAAGTAGATGAAGAAATTGGTTCAGATGAGTGAGGGAAAAAGTAATGTTGACATGTCTAGTGTGTCATATAAAGGATAAACACGCGATTCGAAGTGCTTGGGTAGACTAAAAAGTAATTTTTTTTTATCTTTACAATGTTACATTGGAATCATAAAAGATAACTATAACTAAAATAATGTGTGAGTGTGTCCCATACATATCTCTATTTTCTGGTGGACCTCAGGCAAAGACAGAGTTAGCCCTAAGAATAAGCGGGTCAAAAACTAAATTTTGAGCCATAACTCTGATTGACAAACCTTCAGAAGTTCCAAAACTATCGCAGAACAAGGACGACATTAATTTAGACACTCTAGGGATACGTGAACTAGACTTGAGACCGTTCTTTGGATCTTTGATTTGAGGGTTGATTCAGTATGGCAGGCAATTAATTATTGGATCGACTGACTGACTAACCAATTTTTTAGCATTGACTGTTGTTTTCTCCTATTAGTTGACTAGACTATTTTTGTCTAATTAGCTGAATAAAGTATTATATTTTATTATGTGACTGTCTAGTTCAAACATATGCCTGATTAACAGTATACTACTAATCACTGCTTATTGTACTGAAGGACAATATTACGCATTAAGAAAAGATAGAATGTTACACTCCAAACGTCTCTAGGCAACGTCGTTTAATGATTTTATTAAGTCCCTTCATTGACCTTTAACCCTCTTTTTACCTTAGTTTGAAATAAAATTATTTTGGGATTACAATTTCTTAAATTATTTGATATGTCAGGAAAAAATTTTCATTGAACTTTTTATTTTATTTTCATTTCTGAGTTATTATACATACATATACATATATATACACTCACACATATATACACACTATTAGTAGGTCAATTTCCTCTTTGAAAGAGTCGTATTAAAAAAATACTCTTATCTAATATATCATTATTAGATACAAGTGGTTTCTTAACATGCATTTGCGTGTCTGTTAAGATGATTTTGAAGAATAAAATAAAATAATTTGGGTTAAATGTGAGAGAAAGAAATTATAAATAAATGTGAGAAAATAATTTTAAAAAGGTAGTTATCTAGTAAAAGTTACGTAAAGGTAAAATGAAAATAAAGAATTAGACACCAAAAAATAATTATTTTAAAAAATTCTTTTTATAATGTTGTATAAATATAAAGATGATTACTATTAATTTTTTTAATTTTTTATTTATAACAAAAATAACGTAAAAAAATACTGTCAAAATAGTGCTATAAGTAAAATATAAAAAAAATTTCTTTTAATCTCATAATTATGCTTATTTAATTATTTTCATCTTATATTTTTAAAAGCATTCCATTTAATTTTTTTTTGGGTTAATTATGTTTTTAGTCCCTGTAAAATTTGAAAGTTTGGTTTTAGTCATTGTATGAAAGTTTTAGTCCCTACAAAAATTGAAAGTTTGTTTTTAGTCCCTGAAGCTGGATGGGAGTTGACTCCGCTGACGCGGCATAACCCAAAAACTCAACCCTTGACCCATACCTGGATTCACACACGACCCGACCCGTTTTTTATTTAATTTTTTTTAAAAAAAAATGCAAACAGCCCCCAGCCCCCTTTTACCTGTGTACCCCCAACCCCACCTCATCCCATCCCAACCTCTCANGCTCCTCTCTCGTGTCGTCGTCCTCCCGTACCCCACCCACCCTCGTCGCCGCTCCCCCATAGGTCGCCTTCCATCTCGTCGAAAACCGGTGGAGTGCCCTCGATTTTATAGAGTGCTTCTCTCTTCTCTCCCGCGCCCTTGCCGCCGCGCCGTCGTGCTTCTCTCTTCTCTCTTCTGTCCACCCCCACACAATAGCAGCCTCAACCATGGCACCTACCTCCATATCTGCCAAGAGCCTCAATTGCCAACCACCTCCGCGGCAGACCGCCTACGACAAGTGTTCATCCTCTCTCAATCGGCTTGTTGGGTTTCTCTCTCTCTGACTCTGTCTCGATTTCTCTTTCTCTCTCATAGACTCCCTCTTTGCAGTTACTCTCGTTCTCTCTCTTGGGTTCATCCTCTCTCACTTGCGGCTTCTGGTATCTGTGTGTTGTGTTGTTTTGGATCTGTTTAGTTTGGATTGATTTTTTTTTTCTGCAGGTATGAATGTGTGGTGATTTGGTGGGAATATTTGGTTTTGGGATGAGGTTTCTATGGTGGATGTATGAGATTGTGAGTAGTTGTTAGTGGTGATAGGGTGGTTGGTGGTGTGGCGCGGAGAGGAGCCACAGGGAGAGATGGCGGTGGGGGGCTGGGGTTGGAGAGAGGGATGAGAGGATGCAGATGGGGTGGGGTACGGGTAAAGGGGCTGTTTGTATTTTTTTTTAATTTTAATTAAAATCGGGTCGGGTCGGGTGGGCAATTAGGGTCAAGTTTTATTATTTTGGGTTATGGCACGTGGCATCCCACGTGGCATGCCGCGTTAGCGCCATTAGCAGTCACGTCAGCGAAGTCAACTCCTATCTAGCTCTAGGGACTAAAAACAAACTTTCAATTTTCGCAAGGACTAAAACTTTCATACAGAGACTAAAACCAAACTTTCAAATTTTACATGAATTAAAAATATAATTAATCCCTTTTTTTTTTGTTTCTATTTCTTAAAACAAATGAGTTCAATCTTTTTTTACATTTAACCGCTTTTTAACTTGAAAGATAAAGAGAGGGGAAAGACAAGTGGTGGCGCGGACGCGTCTGAGGGATTGCGTCGAAAACGCGGCATAGCATTGGGAAGTAACAAAAAGTCGTGTCAACGCGAAAACTATTTTCATTCACCCTATGCAACACACGTCTTCCTCTTCCCTTCTCTTCACTTCTCTCTCTCTCTCTCTCTCCGCCTCTCCGTTAGTTTTGCATTCTCTTTACTTTCTCTGCCTCTTTCGCCTCCTCTCCCTCTTTTCTTCTGACCCTTGTTCAGTGTCACAAGAAGATAATAACAACCATAATATAAAAGTAATTTCTGCGTGACCATATTCACATACCTCTTAATCCCATATATAAACTCTCCAGGGAATCAGCCATGACTGGCAAAGAAATCTTCCATAAGATGAAGGTATGCGCTCCATCACTCTATGGCTTATTTAGTTAAAATTTTTGCAGCATATTTTATTACTGTTACCATTTGCTTTGATGCAGCGACGGAGAATGTTCATTTGTTGGTCTTGATCTTTGCAAATTATGTCCGATGGATAGCATGTATTTCCCCAAATTTGAATTTGGCTTACGCGTAATGCTCAATTTGATAAACCCAACCGTTTTTTAATGCTCTGGTGGTTGTAATTGTCCTATTGGCTATGCCCCATCTGTGTGCGCCTGTTCTTTTTTCATTGACCAGCATCGGTGTGTCACCACGCCCTTCTGGATTCGAATGTTTAGAATTTTCAATTAGCTCGGATCTATAGGGAAAAAATATATGCCACTAAACTGATGATCTATTTTGTGTACTGCGTACTCACAAATTTACCAGATTATGTCAAATACATCTGCTGTGAAGACTTAATCTTGAGCTAACTAGCTTACACTATCTCTTCGAGGCAACATTTTTACAAACAACTCATTTCCTTGAGGTTTACTTTCCTTACCCTAGGTATATTGTCAAGATATGAAATGTATTCGTTTTCATTAATTTTTGTTGAGAGGTTTAATTCAAGATTGGTTTTTTTTTAAACAAAAAGTATTAGGTTCGTTTGTTCCAGAAATTTTATAAAAGGTGTTTATTCGTAATTGAAATAAAACACGCTGCCCTACATACAACCGTATCAACAGTAATAGATTGGTTGATTAATGGGGAAGATGGGAAAGTTACAGGTTTTAAAATGTCTTTTTTTTTGCGTGGACAACAGCAGTCAGAATTAAATGCACCTCCTTCCTTCATGGCCATGGGAGGGTGAATCACGGGTTCAACACATCCAGTAGCAGAGAATGAATAGTGGAAAAAGTCAATTATATCCCTTATGAAAGGTTGGGTTGCCATTAGTATCCATTATGCCGGTTGTCAATTGTAGAATGCGGCAATAGTCATAGGGAATTGCAGACAAGTGTTAGACATTGCATAAGGAGAATCTTATGCTTCCGTTGTCTCCTCTTTCATGTACTTGTATCATTTTTATGTTTATTAGTTGTCCAAACACAAGACGATCCAGATGTGACAGGGAGTGGGATGTATATATTTACTACTGGGTTGGTGTTGCTTTATGGTGTAATGTAGTAAACTATGACGGGAATGGAAGGCCAAGATGTTCTAAGTAAAACTTAGCTAATATGTAGGCCGTGACCGAGAAGTAAAAGGGTCAAAATTTTTGTATAATGACAAGATAAGGATAATGATTGATTACGATTTACAACTCTAGACATTGTTTGCAAACAAAGTTTTCATAGAGTATACAGTTTTTTTTTTTTGGGACAAAGATAGACGGGTTAGACATTATGTATGCCTGGGAAAGTCGACACGGCTCCAAGCACTTGGCGCAAGGTAGGATCAACTACTAGGCTATGGAATCAACCACATAGAGTATACAATTCTTTATGTATGAAAATAATGGTATATATATCTTTTTCTTTATGTTTGAATTACTTGAAAAATTGATGCCATTGGCTATTTTGGAAATACACCAGAACCTCTTAGAAGTTAGCAATGACACAGCTTCAGCAAATTCAACTTGGTTTGATAGATTTCCTATGTTTCTTGTGTAGACAATTTCACCAATTTTCAATGGAATATTTCTGCCACTATTTGCACCAATAACTCCCAATTTACTAATTTTTCTATTTTTGACACTTCTAACAATGGTATGTTACTTGCAGGAAAAAGTTTTGGGCCCATCTGATCCTGATTCAGGTAAAGGAAAGAGCAAGATGTCAAAGCACATAACTCATGGCTTTCACTTGGTAAAGGGAAGATCAGATCATGCCATGGAAGACTATCTTGTTGCTGAGTTTAAGCAAGTTGATAACAATGAATTGGGTTTGTTTGCAATATTTGATGGCCACTCAGGTCACGGTGTACCTGATTACTTGCGATCTCATTTGTTTAACAATATCATAAATGAGGTAATGGGAGTTCTCCCCTTTTTTCGTTACTTAATGGGCAGCTTTCTGGAATTCTTGGACTACTTTCGAGTTTCCAGGCACATCAGCATATTCTTGAAGTCAAATTGAATAACTAGAAATGCCTACTTAAGTTGAATGAATTGGAGTACTATGTGTAATAGGAATTTAATTAAAATAGAAATTGGATTTTTTGCTTGCCATGAAAAGTTTTTTGTTTATGCCTTTTCCTTTTCTTTCTTTTATTTTTCTTTCTACGCTAATTTGTAATTTGCTTCAAGGTCTTCTAGTTTTTGTTTTTGTCTGTACTTTTATCTCCTTTTGTTTACATTTAATTCAAGTCCGGAAATCGGCTTCGGCATATAATAATGTATGCAATAGCTCCTGTTCTTCCCTTACTCATCCTCATTTTTTTCTTTTTTTATCTTCATGTAGCCTGACTTCTGGACAGAACCTGATAATGCTGTCAAGAAAGCTTATAGTATGACTGATTCTACTATTTTAGAGATGTCTGGTGAATTGGGTAGAGGGGGTTCAACTGCTGTTACAGCAATATTGATCAATTGTCAGCTACTAGTAGTGGCTAATGTCGGGGATTCTCGGGCTGTCATATGCAAGAATGGCGTGGCCAAACAATTATCAAAGGATCATGAACCAAGCACAGAAAGCGAGGATATCAAGAACAGAGGTGGATTTGTATCAAACTTCCCAGGTATGATACACTTTAAAGTTTAAAATCTTAAAGATAATTTTGTCTTGATCTAATTGTAAGTGTTGCACTTGGTCATCCTTTAAAATGAATTTTAAAGAATCTCAACTTGTAGCTTTGTGAGCATGAATTTTAGATACTTTTTTCTTATCTTTGTTGATATTGTTCCTTTATCAAGTCTTTTAGTAAATTTTTAATATTTCCGTTTTCGTTTGCGGGGTAAGACTTGAAACCTCTACTCTCCTCATATGCTACTAGGCAGAGCCTTGTGCACTGGGAGTCTGGGACCACCTTCTTTTTAAAATATATTTCCATATTTGTATGTTGCATTTTTATGTAATCTTCATATTTATGTATTGTGTGGTAGTTGATACTCCCAGACCCCTACTTGTGCAACATAGGTGCTAAGAATACTGCATTTGTGATGAATTCAGGGGATGTTCCACGGGTTGATGGGCAGTTGGCTGTGTCGAGGGCGTTCGGTGACAAAAGCCTCAAGAAACATTTGAGCTCAGATCCACATGTGAAAGTGGAGGCGATAGATGATGATGCAGAGTTCCTCATATTAGCCAGTGATGGGTTATGGAAGGTCAGATTTTATTTATATATATAGGATTGGAGCATGATGCACCCGCATTGTGGATGGTTTTCCCCACACAAATTGATACCTGCTGTATAAACACGCACATTTTATGTAACAGTCACATCTGTTTCATCCAACTTGTTCCAGGTAATGTCAAATCAAGAAGCGGCTGATGCTATCAAAGATATAAAGGATGCTCGGTCTGCAGCAAAGCACCTTACTGAAGCAGCCGTGAACAGGAGAAGCTCAGATGATATCTCCTGCGTTGTTGTGAGATTTCAGTGAGCAAAGATCTCACACCATTTATCTCTTCATCTACGAACTTGAAAGTGTAAAATATAATTTTAGTATATGGGATATAGCCTGGTCTCCATCAGGCGCTATTATGATGAGGCATTGAATGTGTGATCTCTTTCCTGCTTTCATTCGAACGCTTTCAACCAAACCAAATTTAAGAACGTGTTGCTTGATGTAACAGTGTAATGCTAGATTTAATTAAAAAAAAAAACAGTGATCGTGGAAAACCTTTTGAAACTTCCAGCTTAACCATAGTCTTGTTTTGTCGGTTACAGCCATTTATGCTTTTAGATCATCCGTATGTGTGTTCCTTCTTCTCATCACTTCACTTCGATGGAACCGGTATAGGTTAAAACAATTTCATGTACCTGTGGAATGCGTTCAGAGTGAAGCCAGAAATGACCCTGGACAACATCAAAAGGGGTGGAGGGTGAGGGCTTGGGCTTTGCAACAACAGAAGCATGTTAATCATGTGAAAGCAGAGAAGTTCAAAAAATTCTCAGATTTCAGTTTCTAGCCGTAGTTCTACGTTTATATTATAGCCCAGGTTCAGAGATAGTTGATCTTTTACATGGTACCAATGGCCGGTGATCCCTCATGTGGTGAAGCAACGCGTCTCTCGCCAACAATGGAGTCTTCTACTGTGGCATTTTCGCAAACACCTGGCGGTGGAAATCTTGTCACGTTCAATCACACAATGTCGATGAAGCTTACCAATTCAAACTATATGATAAGGGAACCATAAATCTCTTCGGTCATCTATGGTCACAAGTTGCAGAAATTCATTGATCCACATGTAGCTCCTCCTCCTATGCTTACCTCACCAGAAAACGAAACCATAGGTGCTCTTCGTTCAAAGTTTCTTGCTTGGGAACAACAAGATCATCTTCTCCGATCTTGGTTATTGTCGTCTCTTAGTGAGTCCATGAAGTCTAGAGTTGTAGGTTGCAAGAATTCCTCTGAGATTTGGCACGATGCATATATACTTCAACACTTCAAATATTTCATTTTAATTAGCTGTTTATCTATCTATTTGCTTAGTTATTCAAAACATGAATTTTTATTGAGTTTGAGACAATTTTCAGCTGATATTTCAGTCCTCGGGTTCATTCATTCGAATGACAACAAGTGTTATTTGAATGAATGCTGAAAAATTCGTACCCAAGACCAATTAAATTGAGTCATTCGAATGACCCCCCTAAGTTGTCATTTGAATGAATGCTTAAAAATTCGTATCCAAGACCAATTAAATTGAGTCATTTGAATGACCTCCTAAGTCATTCGAATGACTCGTGTCCATGAGCGTTTTAAACATGTAAAAAGCTCATTTTTGGTGAGTTCTCTCTCTATAACCTCATTTTCTCCTCCTTCTCTCCTGAAAACCTAAAACTTTTAACACCAAATCCTCCCCAAACCTTCCATATCACTCCAAATCACTTCAAATCCTTCATTCCACCTTCATTATCATCATCATCTCTCCTTATGCTCTCTCTAGAATCTCCATTAGAGCTCTCTTGGAGTTTTTGGTGGTGACCCTAGGGCTATCCGAAAATTCTCTTCTCTTGGGTCATCAAGGGTAATTTCTTAACTTAAATCTCTTGTTGGTATTGTGATTGAGTTGGGTACTTAATATTCAAGTCTATGAGTTGATTTCTTGAAACCCTAGGTTGAGATTTTGTGAATATTAGTGATTTGGGTTAAATTGGTTAAATTTGTGAATATTAAGAAAAGAAGGATTGAATTGGTTTTGATTCATGAATAGATTTTATCTGAAAGGAATATTTTAGTGTTAGCAAATGGTTTAGGATGAGTCCTGTTAGGATCTGTAGCCAACGACAATAGGTGTTGGACTTGGTGCACAATGACTTATGCCCTCACTAGTAAGGGACAGATCATACTAGCCCGATATGTAGGCCACATTCTGGTTATATGCCCTCGCTAGTAAGGGACATATCATACTAGCCCGAAACATTGAAATCAATGTCTTAAGTTTGTTAAGTGTATGTTAGAGTAACGGCTCTAACACGTTGATATTGTCTTATATCTTGACATGATGGAGTTCCTTGAATTTGGTTTATGAAAATTTTTATGTTAAACTAAAAAGAATATTTTCTATTTGATACGCATATTGTAATTATCATAACCTTTTTCCCACTTGTCTCTTGTGTGTTATAATTACATCTACCTACCACTGAGTTTTCAAACTCACTCTTTGTTGTTTGCCCCCTTTCAAATACAAGTGCGGGTCCGAGTTCTATTCCTCCTGCCTATTAGATTGTAGAGGATTTTCTCCATGTGGTGAGCCCAACTCGTACTGGGCGGTGCTCATTTATAGTGTATTGTATTATCTTGTCTTAGAATGCTCTAGCAAACCCATAGGCAGGACCCGACCAATTCTCGCTTCTGCGGTCTTGTAGTTTATGTGAATTGGAATTTAAATATGTAACTTAAGAATTATTTTGAACTTGCAAACTGCTTTGTTTCCTTTGTTTGAGAAACCCCTGCATTTGTGAATGTATTTTATTGAATTACGAATTGTTATAAGGTGTTTGTTTCTTTTGTTGGGATAAGCCTATATACAAGGGAAACTATGTCTGTTTTTCTGAAATTTTGAGGTATTCGAGGCTTGCTAGGGGGTCGTGGTCCCCTATGCGCCGGTCATGACTCCGATTGGGTCGTGACACTTAGTAAACAAATCATTAGATTGGTCAAGAGTCTCAATTGAGATGAGTTGAAGAGCACTATGGAAATATGTGTTGTCAAATAAAGTGGCAATCAATTTCAAAATGTTTGGTACGCTCATGGAAGACATCATTATAAGCAATCTAATTAGTGCTTCGGTTATCACAATATAGATCAGTAGGAGAGGATTGAGAGATCTCCAAATCATCAAGAAGCCAGTGTATCCAAAGGAGTTTATAAGTGGTGTGAAAAGACCTGATACTCGGGCTTAGCATTGGAGCGAACAACCAATATATGTTTCTCATTATTTCACAAGATAAGGGAGTTACAAAGGAAGATGCAACAACCTATGGTAGAGCGATTATCAATGGGACCTCCATCCCAATCAGCAGCAGAATAGCCTTGGAGGATCAATGAAGAATGGGCAAAGAAGTGGAGCCCATGAAAAAATGTTCCTTTAACATAGCGAAGAATGCAGATAATTACAAAATAATGAGTAGATCGTGGAGCGGTCATGAACTGATTAACCAAGTGCATAGGAAATGTTGAGGCGAGTAACAGTCAAGTAGGTAAGCCCCCCGATAAGTTGTCTATATAAAGTAGGGTTATCAAGTATGGTACCATCCATAGGTGTGAAATGAACATTAGGCTCAAGAGGACTAGACTCTGTGCGGCTTTTTGTAAGACCAACTCGAGAAATAAGATCAAAGGCATACTAGGCCTTATATAAAGAAATACCATCAATAGAGGAAAGAAATTCAAGACCTAGAAAATAACTGAGAAGGTCAAGATCCTTCATTTAAAAATGGCGGCTCAAGGATGCTTTAAGATCAGTGATGCCTAAGGTGTCATCTCTAGTAATGATCATGTCATCAACATGAAGTAGTATTAACAATGAGACTTAAGTATTGTGACGAATGAAGATAATAGAGTCATGTGCACTGGAAGTGAACCCAACTTGACTAACAGTGGTACTGATTTTTGCAAACCATGCACAGGAAGCCTGCTTAAGACCATGCAAGTCCTTATGGAGAAGACAAACCTTGTTCCGTGGACAAGTGTAACCCTAGGGAGGTCACATATAGACTTCTTCTAAATCACCATTGAGGAAGACACTTTTCACATCCATTTGACTAAGAGTCCACTTTTGAGTAGCTGTAGTAGGTAGTAGAACGTGTACAAAAGTGATGTGAGCAACATGGGCAAAAGTCTCCTCATAATCAATGCCATACTCTTGAGTAAATACCTTCACAACCAAGAGAGCTTTATATCATCCAATAGAGCCATCATAGTGATTCTTGATCACGTACACCCATTTATATCCCCCCAAACATCTGATTAGAAGGATGATCAACCAAGTCCCAAGTGTGAGTCTTTTCTAATGCCTGTAATTATTCTTGTATAGCATGTTGCCAATGAGGATTTGTTAATGCTTCTTTATATGATTGTAATTCATGTAAGTGAAGCATGGTATAAAAACAATAATAATCACAAAAATATAAAGGTGGATTTCCTGCCCTGGTTGGATGACCAAGAGACTCATGAGTAACTGGTGTAGGATCTACGTCCAGAATAGGGCCATCAAGAGAGGTTGAAACATTAGAAGGGACTATGAGCTCATGAGAAGAACTTGTATCAAAGTCACTAGGAAAAGGATCAACAAAGGAATTAGTGATAAGAAGACTCATGGTGGTGGTAATGGACTTAAAGGGAGACAAAGATGAGAACATGTGATGTTCCCAAAAGAAGACGTGATGGGAGATATGGATGCACTAAGAGATGAAATCCCAACAATGATGACGGTTATGATCTATCTCATAGCCAAGAAAGCAACAAAGGTGGGTACATGGTTCAAGTTTAGTGTATTCATGTGGTTGAAGAAGTACAAAGCTTAATCAACCAACAAACTTTAGAGAGTTTTAATCAGAAGGAGTGTGGTGGAGACACTCAAAAGGGGAAACATTAGCAAGGAAATAGGAGGAAAGTAGATTAAGGACATAGATAGTAGTAAGGGCAGCTTCACCCCAAGTTCGCTCAGGATAAGAGGAAGAGATAAGCATAGAATGAGCAGAGTCAAGAATGTGACAATGCTATCTCTTTGCACGACCATTTTATTGAGAAGTACTAGAACAAGAAAATTTAGATAGAGTTTCATGTTCATTAATAAAAGTTAAAAGCTTTGAGTCACGATATTCCATGGCATTATCACATTGAAAAATTTTAATCACTTTTGAAAATTGAGTTTAAATCATTTTGGAAAAGTTAATATAAATTTCAAAAAGTTTGTGACGATTTTTCATTAGATATATCCAAGTATAGAGTGAATGATCATCAATAAAAATGAAAAAATATCGAGATCCTCCCATTGTGGGAGTGGGAGAAAGTCCCCAATTATTAGAGTCAACCAAATCAAAGGGAGAATCAGAATTATATGTGTTGTTATTAAAAGATAAAGTTTATTGTTTAGTAGTTTGACAAGAAATGCAATTAAAAAACTCATTACCAATGCATCTTTCCAAGTTAGTTGTGAGCAAGATGGTGATGCCAGAGTTTGAAGGAATACAATGTGGAAGTGGCACATTGATTTGATGTAGAAGGAACATGAAGGCTAGTGAGCTCAATCAGCCTTCCAATCTTACATCTTGTCCTGATAACTTGCCTTGTCCGTCGGTCCTACACACGACAACTAGAAAAATAACTTCATAACAAAGATCATATAATTGACCCACAGAGATAAGATGAAAATTTAACTTAGGGATGATATATGTGTTAGACAATGTGAGATTAGGCGAAGAGATCGAACCCATATGACTAACATTCATAAGAGACCCATCTATAGTGTGTATAGCCAATGCAATGTTAGAGGTAGTCATGGAAGAAAAATTATACAATGCAGATGTCATGTGATTGCAACATGCAAAATCAAAATACCATTTTGTATTACCCGAGGTGGTGGAAAAAGTTGTGGGAGTATTACTGGAAGTGGGAAGAAGTTGTTTCAGGAGATAGTCAATATCATATGGGGATACGATGGTTGTAGGGGTGGCAGAGGGAGAGGCCATGATGTCATTGGCAGCAACAGTAGTGGCAAGCATAGCTTTAGAGAAATTGGGATGATTTTGAGTCTTATTCTGAGCAGGCCTTGATTGATGAGTAGGGAGATCTTTTATCAAGTGTCCTAGATTTGTACAATATCGATAGACCAGGGCATGGTAGTTGGATGCAATGTGAACTTTCTTTTGACATTGCGACATTCTATGTTGGGACATTTTGAAAGGATATGCCCCAATCATTGACAATGGCAAAAAGATTTACTCATATTTTCAGTAGTTGCAAAAGCCATATCTATTATTGGTCTTAAGGAAACCCAAATGAGTTTCTTCAAACTTGGGACGAGAAAGAGCATCCTCAAGAGTGGGTAGCAGATCTTGATGTAATAGGAATGTTCGAACAGGTTCATAATCATTAGTGAGATCCATTAGAAATTGAATAAGCCTGCTATGATTATGATACTCTTTTGTTTTTCTTAGCATCATTGTTGTTCTTCATGGTTGGTTCACATGATGTCAACTGATCTCAAATACTATTTGTAACATCCCGATTTTTTCCTTTACAAAGATTTCGCACAACCAATAGAAATATAAGTAATATAATTAGAATAGAATCACAAATTCCCTTTTTATTCCCTAAAAACCCTAAATAAGGCCATAGTTCACAATTTCGCGAAAATCCACAGACACTGGATTTATTGCCTTTTGTCCCTGAAGTTTAAGAGTGTGTCAAAGGTATCTATAAAGAACACTTTTATGAAAGTTAAATTTACAAATACCTTGGACGAACCTAAATTCCTCCCTAGAAAAATTAGCAGATCGAGATAATGTGAGCGAAATATTTTTTAGACTATCGCGCACGAAGCACCCGGACAACGTAAGACAAAACACGATCAAACCAGACTGAAAAGTGGACCCCATGGCCCATACACACACACACACACACCCCCGCGGCTGAATGCCCAAAATCACCACAACCACACATTTTTGGTAAAAATTCAACCATGACTCATTAAGCTTATCCTAAGCTTTTTATTTTATTTTTCATTTTTCTTTTCCAAAATAATTTTGTGGCTAAGAATGGCCAAGGCCCCACAGCCTCTAGGCTATAAATAGCCCACCCTAGCTCTTCATTTTCTCACTTTCTCATTTTCTTAGACTCTGCTCAAAATTCGTTCCGTCCGGTGACCCTGCCGTTACGCTACCAGAAATCGGAGAACTAGCCAGGAATGCCACAAACTCTTGGAAACTCTGTCTTACCCTCCTAACCATCTCCAAAGACTCTAAGAAGGTGGGCAAACCTAGCTTGCTCACCTCCTTGGTGGCTTCTATGTAAGTGTGTTTGCTTGTATGCTCTTATGTTGTATTATGTTAGAAATGCTAGGTTATGATGTTTGGATAGTTCTAATGTGTTATGTGAGCTGAATATTGTTGTACTGTGGTTGTTGGAACTTGTGGTGAAGCTGCAAGAAGTGGGCATGGGAACGGTTTGACAATGTTCTATGACTTGGGAAGCTTCAGGGACCACTAAGTGGCCTGAAGAGGGTTTCAGGGATGGGTTTTTAAATGGAATCACGTGCCTTGCATGGCTTCGGGGACTGCTGAGCAGACCCAAGGGAGCCCTGGGAAGTCTGAACCATGGTTCCCATGGCAACCTGGACAGGGGTGACGAAGTGACCCGGGAGTTCTCAGGGGTGTTGCACAACCCGGGAAGCTCTAGGTCACCAAGCTAACCTGAACCAGGAACTGAACGTTTACAAAAGCTATCTTGGCCCTCATGTTCCAACAAACACTTATCCGTATGATTATGTGTAACCTTATTAATGACTATGTAGAAGAGCATCATGAGGACAGGGTTGTCACTCAGGTGTTAGGAAAACCTTAGATAACTAGAAAGAAATCACCTAATGTCTTAAAAGGATCATGAATATTAGGGAAAAAGTGATACCTTAAGAGGCTCCGACCCAGAAGGTCTGGTATGCCTTAAAGAACGTAGTTATATGATTAAGATTATTCCCTCTCTTGGCACTTCCAACGGACACGCCCCTCACCAGTTTAGCAAGATGGATTGGTTGATTACGAACGCAGGCATAAACCTGAACTTATGCTATATGCTATATATACATGACCCTATTTTAAAAGTTACGTGCAAGCATAGACCTGACCTTATGCTCAAATGACCTTATTCTATATGCTATGTAGGTGACGCTATTTTAAATATGACAAACAGGCCTAGACCTGACCCTATTTTTGAATGATACTATAGGTGGATCCACCCTAAGATAAATGTATATGTATGGAAATGAATGAATGAACGAACGAACGAATGAACGAACGAACGTATATATGTATGTATATGAGTCCGAATCCTAGTCGAGTCACAGGGCTGACCCCTCACCATTCCCCAGATGAATGGTTGCTCCTATCGTTGGCGATGTAGTATGACATCGTGCAAGGATCGCAACCACTCAAGCTAGCACTGCCTGGTCGTCAACGATACAGGGCAAAAGTAGGTCGCAGCTGTTGGGTCACACCTACGAAGAAGGAGGCTGTGCGATGATGCTAAAGAAGGACGCAGCCACAGCGCCCGTAAGAGAGCCTATGTTCCCTCATGCATAAGCTATGTGATATATGTATGTATGTAAGTCCTATAAGTACCGTCAAGAGAACCCTCGAGATGGTCTATGTTAGCGCATAGACTATGAAAGTATGTGATTGGGTATCACATCACTCAAGCGTATAAAGTTAATAAGCACGAAACCCTAGGTAACGACAAGATTAGAGATCCGCAGTCACCTAGTAAACTAGATAAAGCTACTCAGGACCTAGATAAAAGATAATAATCAGTAGGAGTTTAGTACACATGAACACTTAGAGATCTCTTGAGTGGCCTGGATCATAACTGAGTAATGAAACGATAGATAGAGCTAAGGATTCCCACTGAGGACGAAGAGTTCTCACCCTCACTCCTTTATGATGCTAGGCGTACAAAGCAACCGAATCGACAAGGCCGACATGTGGTAGACGACGGATGGTCGTAGCAGGAAAAGTCCAGAACTGTAGCAGAGTTACTATTCTCGCGTTAAGGCGATCAATGTTTTGTTTAAGATCTATGACTTTTGTTAATTTTGTGTAATACTTATTAGTAAGCCAATGTGTAATTATATGTTGGACCTTGGTCATGAATATATGTAAATATATGTTCTATTATCACCCAAATTGCTCGAGACGCTAGCATTTGTTATATATGTTTCCTTGATTGCGCATGGCTCCTAATTTACAAGTTGATAAAGCAAACAAATGATTTTCACAATGGTCAATATTTTCGTGTAAGAAATATTTGAAAAGGTAAAAGTAGGGGCTAGAAGTAACCCCAACCAAGGTAGATAACAACCTTATAATTAATGTTACGACTATAGCGTAGGCTGAAAGTAGGGGTGTTACACTATTTGACCTACAAACTCATAAACAGCTTGCCTGAGTCCTTGATTTAGACTTTGGAGTTCCTTCCATAACTTATATTGATGAGATAAATAAAAATAGTGTAACAGTTTTTCAAATGATCTCATACCTCGTTGTCAGTGTCAAATCAACCAACTGAAGATGAATGCTAGGTGTGGAGGTTTTATAGAACAAAGTGATAATTTGGTGATTCTTGTTATCCTATTCTTCCAATTCATAAGCAAATGTTGCATTAGTTTCATTTTTAGATTTAACAAGACATATAATGTCACCAGTCGCATATCGCCAAAGTTTGCAACCCTTCAAAAAAACTACACATTGCTTCATCCCAATGAATGTAATTGGAACCATTGAGGTTAATAGGGATAGGATGAGCAATATTTATGTTATCCACGATAAATGACAAACACAATAGCAATTGAAAAGCAAACCTACACTTTCAAAGTCTAATTGACAAAAAAGGACTACAAAAATGAAATTATCTCATCGAAAAACCCTATGAAAGAGTATCAACACATCCACATCAACAAAATTGGCCACGTTAGCATAAAAATGCCAAGTCAGCAGTAGAAAGACACATCATAGACATCTCAATCATCGCATCAAAAGTTGTGAGTCAACATGGCCAAGCCTAATCAAAGCGGGCTACGCCATGGGTCAATATGCAGATTTTCGGGTCCACGTGGAGCAAAAGAAAGTCACGCTTGTGGGTCAGAGTCACAATCAGGTGATAGTCACCCACAGGTTGGAGTAACATGTAAATTGGAGTTTGGACACATCCAGGTGGCAGGTGCACACTTGCTAAGATGGGTCGTAAATTGAGCTACAATTTGTAGGTGGCACATTAATATACATGTAGGATCTTTGGGAGACGCATATAGGTGCGTCTAGTGTGCACCTGTGTATCAATGAACGACCTAAAAATTATTTAGCACCAAAATTTTTTGGACGCAAACTGATAGGGGGATTTTATCCCACATTTTAATGTTCCATAATTGGACAATGCATTCTAAAAATATGCGATTTTGATGATTAATTGGTATATTTCGCATATTGTCCTCTTTTGTGCATAATTGAGAAATATGCAATTTAAGCATCACTTTTGAATAATTTAATTGTCTCGAGTAACCTATGCGTTTAACATGTTGTATTTGAGTTGTTATAATAACAGGTAATCGAGTGTTGGTGTAAGAAGTGGCAAAAAATGAGCTAAGGAAGGAAGAATAGAGTACAAAAAGGAGTAGGCAGCTCTCAGAAGCGCGCTGGAGCGCATAGGAGGCACTAGAGTGCCCACTTACCACTGAGGCGCTGCAATACATTTGAGGCGCTGCAGCGCGTGTCTGATCGTCAGTTCCACCGCTAGAGACCTAAAACCCTATTTTCTTGACTGTAGGGAGTTATAAATAGACATAGGGTGGACAGAACTTGACAGAACTTCACACAACTTTATACTCTGCCTCTTAGATTAGTTTTCATTCAGTTTTTCTTTACTTTTTCCAACATTGTAGGTCTTTGTTAGTGATGCTTAGATAGTTTCTTTTCGTTCAAAGATTGTTAGAGCTCTCGCGATCACGTTAGAGTTCTTGCTTGTTCGACTTTGTTTCTTGCCATTAATTTAATTTAGGTTTTATTTACAATTTTAGATTTGTTTTTGTTTCATTTGATTTATTCATTAGAGTTTTTTATCCTCCACCCATAGAAGAGTTGTTTCATAATATCTTGCATGCGATAATTCTAGGATTAGGATTAATTGGTTCTAATTTCTTCCTTGAGAGACGATCTATGTTAGCTCCCCTTTACTACGTTTTTGGGATTTCCTTAGTTTTATAAATTATTATTTGACTGAACGCTAGAATTGCAACGTTTTGGTGTGTGTCACAATCTACCGAGGATGGCAAAGACAAGTGTTGGAGGTGCGATAAATGAAGCATGGGAAGGGAAGAAAATGTAGAAGGCAACAAAGCTTTATGGTAGAGATATAACATGGCTGACTGATACAATTAGCTTATTCACATGGACACTATGTCACATGCAAAAGAAAAAAGAAATATCACATCTATTGTCCTTCATTTCCAGTTTGCCCCACGTTCAAACACTAGGTATACATTATTCTTTCAATGCAACCAAGCATCTTAGAGACGAGAAGATGATTTTATAAGCCTTGCTTCTTTACGATAGTCATATACGCCTATACCTCGTTTCCTTCCAAGTCGACCAGCATCAACATACTGCACGAGTAGAGGGCATGGTGCATATTTATTGTCCCCAAGGCCAGCATGAAGAACTTTCATTATTGACAAGCACACATCCAATCCAATCAAGTCTGCAAGCTCTAAAGGACCCATCTTATGGTTAGTACCCAGCTTCATTCCCGTATCAATATCCTCTTTGGTTGCAACAGCAGTGTACAGAGTGAAAAATGCTTCATTTATCATAGGCATAAGGATACGGTTTACAATGAATCCTGAATAATCCTGCGAGGTTATGACTGTCTTGCCGAGCCTGCACACGAAACGAACGGTTAATTAGAAGAACTGGAATATGATTATGTATTTTGTTGAGTTACCTTCGACAAAGAACCTCAACGGGCCAGGGAAGAGAAGGAAAACAGAGGAGAGGACCGAAAAAACATAAATAGCAGGTCTTGAAGGAACATTAAGGCACACAAGACAGGGCAATGAACACAAATTTCTTCAGCACATAAAATTAAGAAAATCAAGTCCACATTCAGAATACAATTACGAGTGCAGAGAGGAATCAGATATTTAATTTTTGTAGGAGTTACGGCACAACATATGTAACAATATCGAATTATAGATAAATCATTATGCTCATATTTGTTGAGAACAATATATCAACCTACACAATAAAAGCTTTATCAAGAAATGTTGTATTTTGCATATAGATTTGTTGCATGCATGCATAAAGGTCCCATGCTCAATATTGTGGGGAATGGAACATAACAACATAACAGCCTCAAATATATATATATATATATATATATATATATATATATATA
>QANU01074993.1:0-15114 GCA_003254905.1 Nissolia schottii | reverse complement strand
GGTAGCCCAAATAGTGAATGGAGAGATTCATTTCTAAACCATCAAAACTAAGTGTTAAGACAAGTATAAAATTAATACTGATATTCTAGATTTTCAGTAATTAGTCTTCTGTGCCTGGGAATTATGAGGGAAATGTTTGATGACTGTAGTTTAGGATACAAAAAAATGCTGCTGTAGATCATGATTTCTAATTAATATATCATGCCCTCCAATTTTAATCCAGGGTCTAATTATGATACGCTGATTGTCATTAAACTATGAGATGCCACCTATTAAAAAACTTGATACATAATTTCTACATCAAGTGAGAAAGCTTTATCATATTGATGTAGCACTTTCTCACTATTTGAGAGACTGATTGTAATTCATATTCTGTTGATTCTAAAAAAGAGTAAACCCTCCAAAGTTGCCTCTATTAAATTTTGGGTTGGAAAAATTGAAAAAAAAAAAACAAAAAAACAAAGTCCGTAGTCCCTCACTTTCTAAAATGTGGGGCAAGTTAGCCCCTCTATCAAGACTCTGTTAACAACATTGATATGGACCGTTAAAACGTTGGCAGTGGCATATGGCAGGACATATTAGTCCCTTTCAAATTATTATGAGCCCAAATTGGTCCCTCTCATCGTCTTTATCATACTCAAACCCTAATCCATACCATATCCCACCCCTACTTACACCCGATCTCCACCATCCATACCCTCATCTCCACCACCACCCTCACTGCCACCAACAACTCTACCCCCAACCGCACTAATAGGATTGAATAGGTGGGGCATTTTTATGTGACACACCCTCACCCTCACCACCACCCTAAACATCATAATGGAGGAGCCAAAACACATGCAGTTCAAGAATACAGTTTCCTTTAGTCTTATTTGTCTAACCGTCACCTGTTATCTTCATAAAATAGTACTAGTGTCAATTACCTACTGCGTTGTGCGCTTCAACTGTTCTAGTTGACCTGCACAAGCGACTAAGGAAGGCTAGAGAAATTGGATGGAAAGATGGATATTTAGAATTCAAGAGATATATCTTCCAAAGGCTGAAAAAGATAGGCCTATTCCTTCTTTGTTTCCCTAGTTGGCGCACTAGGGTTACTCTTAAGGGCTTGTGTTCGGACTCTGAACCTTAATGGTCCGAAGCCCCTTTTATTGAGCTCGAAATATACGCAAAGTCAAGTTGAAACTTGAGTAGAGATTTGGGCACAAGGATGTAGATAATCAAAACAACATTTGATTGTCCATTAAGAGGACGTTTCAATTCGCGAGTCATGTGAATATTCAAAGATGCAGTTGGGCGTTATGAATTTTGGAAGAGGGCAATCTTGAAGACAACGGTGACGGCCGTGCTATAAATATCATAATTTGCCAGGTGTGATCGCCTGAGTTCTCCACGGTAGTTGCAGCACTTACCGAAAGATCATCAACACGATTTGATTGAAGCAGTGGAGACTAACAAAGCCCCCAAACCTAGATCTTCTAACGAATTCTCTTATTGCCCCCCCCAATCACTTGAAAAGATAAGCAACATTTAACATGTCCAAAACTTAGAAAGACAACATTTAATTCTTTGTTCTCACAGAATTGAAGATATCATTAGTAAGATGATATAGAATTATTCCCACACCCAGTCCCTGAATGGCAAAATCTGACAATAAAATTACCAACACGGTGCCCCAAATTCTGGCCCCATGAATTTTGATTAGCCAACCAAACCCAGTCGAACCAATTTTTAAACTATCTACAAGTCAAATAGAAAGGGAGAGAGGGGGCTCGATGCAAAATTGATGATCACCTGAGAGAGGCGGCCTTTGGAAACAAGAAGGTTGATGGAGGCAGAGATGGAGGCAGAGGCTTTGGCAAGGGCTTGGGGATCAACGTCGAGAAGCCATACGTCGATGCCATGCATTGCCGCCACCTGCGCTATTCCCGATCCCATCTGCCCACCGCCCACCACTCCGACTCTCTTCACCGACGCCATTTTTCCCGCTTATTATCAATTATCCAAAAGAAACAGCAAAGCCACCCTTTGCAGGATGTTACCGTTACCAATTTATAACAAAACCTTCGTGCTGCGCGGATAAGTCTGTGACTCGGATGAGTGTGTCATTGACTCACTTTTCCCTACTCCCTCGCTTATCGACAATAGATAAGATTATCGTTGGGTTAATAAATTTATCATTTTTTTTTATTTTTTTATTAAATTCTTACTTTATGTTAAATAAGGGTAGAACATAGGAATAAATTATTAATACTACAATGAAACAATAACATGAAAATTTTGGGAGACAATTTTTTTTATTAAATTTTTTTTTATTTAACACAAAAAAGGACTTATTTATTAATGGAGGGAGTATTTACTCTTCTTTTTTGTTTTTTTTCGAAAAGACTCAATGTTACTATGAAAGAGAATCAACGTATAGTTTGAGGACCAAAAACAGAGAAGGTTCTGTAACCATACATCAAACCTACCAATAATGCCTGACTTGGCAATACCTCTTAAAAAAATTAAACTAAATAGAATAAAACCAAGGAGCATAAAAAAAAATATCCTTAAGAGTAAGAGCACCTAATCTAGTATCTAGTATTATCTAATCGAGAAATACTTGATATTTTCATCTTCATAGACTACATTTAATACGTCTTTCATAAATATTATTAACCATTAATTTAAATTTAAAATATTTTAAAAAGATAAAAATTAATAATTTGGGGCCTATGACCTAATTTGTATTAGGCCTGGGCTACTAGGCCCGTAAGGTCAACCTGTTACTATATTGCACATCTAATTCACAAAATAAAAACATTAGGGTTTGAACACGCAGCCCTTTGCAAGGTGTTCAGCTACTTGACAACCAAACCAATGTCAATGCATGTTGGTTATATGAAAACTTTATAAAATTTTAGACCATGAACATTTTCAATTTAAAAATCATTTAAACCCTCAGTACTTTTATCTCTCATGGTCTATCATTTACCCTCATTCATTTATCTACCCTTGTTGGCACTAGTGTTTTCCTTTAGCCTTTTCGTCTTTTCCATCTCTCGTCAACTCTACAAGCTTACAATTAGCTTTCTCCATTGTCACTACTTCTACCAACAATAATTCGTCATCCTCTAGCTTACCCCCTTTCTCTCTCACTTATTCTCCACTGTCTAATTTGCCCATTTGTCCACCATTTCATCTATCTCCGTTTCGTCTCCAACCCCTTTGTTTGTCGTCCTCTCCTTCCTCCATATCATTTGTTATTCTAAATCTTTGTTGGTAATGGGTATTTGTTAATTATGTTTTCTAATTTGAATGAGCATCTTTTTTTTTTTTTTGCTTGAATCTATTTTCCGGTTTATTTTTCTATTGTATTTCATTATTTATTTGGAAGGAATCTTCTAATTTTAAATGGCTATTTGTTGGGTGTGTATTCTAATTTTAAAGAGCATTTTTTCTATGCTTGTAATTTTTTTACACAACCTCTATGATTTCATATTCGGAAGGAGTAATATGTTGCGTCAGATTTTTCCCCTCTTCTTACCAATCTTCCTTTCGTAATTTTTGAGTTCTACAAGCTTTCTAAACAAGCATTAGGCCAGGATAGATTTCTAAATAGTCCAGGCTTAGGCTAAAAACAAAAAAGCCTCCAGCAGGCCACGCGACAGGCCCAGGCCAAAGAGTTACAAAACAGGCCCAAACTGTTAAGGTCTAGTCTATTCCCACCCTTATTGAATGTTCATAAAACATGCATTAAATGTGTTCTGTAACACCACATTTGTTAAATGTAAACACTGAATTTTTTGTTGTGCAATATCAGTATTTAACTATTAGTTAGGCATTAATGATCCAGGCCGCTCAGGAAGTTTCTAAGTGTCAAAGTGTACTAAAATCCCTACTGATTATTATCGATGCTAGTCCTGAACAGTTTCATCTACTTTACTAGGTGATCGAGGGATTTCTAATCTTTGCTTTACTTATAACAGGGAAAGTCATCGTGCTTCCTATTCCTATTCGCTTGAGTTTTGTGACAACGGGTCACGTACTCTCATATCTCATATCTTCATAGAGGCGGTCTTGTGAAACCTTTTTCATTTGACCTTGTCTTATCTTATACATACATCACATATATCATGCATGAAGGGAACTGAGTGCTTTCTTGTGCGCTCTGTTGGGTATTTCCATCGGGCAACATCCTTCTCATCCATCATTCCCCTTTGTACCCAGTGGGACAACCTTTCTTTCTTTTCTATTCTGTACCCAGTGGGATCGTCGTCTTCTCGTCAGGTGCAACTTTTCTTTTCTTTTCTGTTCTGTACCCAGTGAGACCGTCATCCCCTCGCCAGGTACAAACTTTCTTCTCTTTTTTGTTCTGTACCCAGTGAGACCGTCGTCCCCTCACCAGGTACAACTTTTTTCGTTTCCATATTTACAAAATGACCATCCCTGCATGTAGGGTGGTGTAAGGCGTGTCCATAAACATGCCAAGAGAGGGGGATTTTCCTATTCATATAAATATGTTCATATCTTCAAGGGGCTGGAACCTTCTTAAGATTTTGTTCAATTCCTACGGTTCACTTATTATCTTTTCATATTTACCTGATTGACTTCTCGTTATCTAAAGTTGCCCTAACACTCTAACGACAACCCATTTTCTCATGATGCATAATAATAATAATATAGCACTTAGAATACAATTAATTTCACATGATAACCACACACATTTCTACGACTGCATACACAGGCATTCAACAGGAAAAGTCTGTAAGTTTCGCTCAGCCGTCTCTTCCAGGAAACTTTTAGTTTAGAATACTTTGATTGGCTTTCTTTCTCCTTAACTTAGTTGTCTCAACCTTTTCTTAAATCCCTTAATTGTCCCTTAGAAATTTCGTAATTCCCCTTTTTCCCAAAATTCTTGATTTTCTTCAGAATTTTAGTTATCAAAAACCCAAAGGGGCCTAGACTTCACCCCAAGGTTTTTGATAACTCTAAGCTCATTTTTCATGAAAACAAACCCAAATTTTCAGCCCTATTTTTTGAAATTTCCGTTTTGCCCTTGTTCACCCGAAAACATCGTTTTACTTAATTTATCGAAAAATTCGTCGTGGGCTCCGAAAATTTTGAAACTTAACACCCCCACTAGATTTTTTATGTAGATTTAAAAAATGAGGTTAGTTTCCCATGATGAAAATCTCAGCCTACAGTTTATCCTCAAGCCGAATAATCTGAACCATTTTTCCCAAATATTTCCTGACAACCCTAGCTAAAGCCCTTGCCTAAACTTTTCCTCAATTAATTTTCCTCAACCAAGACCAGATAAAAGCATTCAAACACAGCCTTCAAACATGCAAATGAATTCATATTTTCATCATCAAACATCATAAACATGCCACTAAGGTAGTGGGTTTTTCGAATTACCCACCTCTAGGAAGACTTAAGAAGATTCAAGCAACTTTGAGAGAAAGCTCCTTGGAGATCCTTGGTGTCACCAAAGCTTGTTGGATCACCTTTTCTCTAAGAGAAAACTTAAGAGGAAGATGATGATGAGGGCTACAGTTTCTTGTAGGGAAAGTGATGGAAATTTTGTGAGGATGGTGGTGTGTTGATTCAAAGCTTTGTGAGGGAAATGAGATGGAGTTTTAAGAGATGGTGAGATGGTGTTCTTCCTTGGTCACAAAGAGAAGAAAATGAAGAAGTGAGGATGAAGATGGCACACGGTTTTGGTGAGGAGAAAAAGAGCAAGAAAGACAAGGAAACAAGAAGGAAATGAGAAGATGAAGGAGGGTTCTTCAAAGCTTAGTTTGGGGCTTGTATTTATAGAGGAATTGAAAGTGAAACTCTCTCAAAAGATGAGGAGAGCCCACGGCTTTTCAAGGGCTGATTGCAAGGGAAATTAATTGAATTTCAAAAAGGTTAAGTGATATAAGCATGGGTGGAGGCATGTTCTTGTAAGAGAGTAGTTGTGGTAAGTGAAACGTGTAAGTGATTGATGAGTGTGATTGAGATGAATATGGGCTGCAAATGCTGAATTTGAGCCGTGTATGTGTGTGAGATTTTGAGAGAAATTAGTGATTAAAAGAGTGTAAGTGATAGGATGGAAGAGCGTAAGAAAGCTTGTGTTCTTATCACTTTTGGGGCAAAATTGATTTAATTTAGGGGATAATTAATTAAATTTTTGGGAGAGGGGCTGAGATATATTTTCGACACTAGGGGTTTTGTTTTGGTGAGAAATTGACTTAAATGGGTACATAGTGCATAGTGTATAGTGTGTGTAGTGTTTGTATAGTGCAAAGTATGGAGCACATACTTTAAGGTATGACATTGCTTTGACTAGTGATTTATTAAAGAAAGGAAATAAAATAAATAAGAGGCTGATGGGGGAGTAAGGCCACGGTTTTGTGGCCAAATTTTGGGAGAAAATGAAACAAATAAAGGAATTAGAATAATAGTGTGAAGTATGGTGTGTATAGTGCAAGGTATGGGCTTGGGTACTTCATCTTTTGGAGGAATTAATTAATTTTGAGGGTGAATACACGGCAGGAGCTGAAGTCTTTGGGGGGAAAATGAATTAATGTGAATAGTGCGTTTGATCTTGTTGGTCGTTAAATTTCTGTGTAAGTGCGTTGCTGTACGTGCGCGGCGAAAAATGCTTCATTTATCATAGGCATAAGGATACGGTTTACAATGAATCCTGAATAATCCTGCGAGGTTATGACTGTCTTGCTGAGCCTGAACATGAAACGAACAGTTAATTAGAAGAATTGGAATATGATTATGTGTTTTGTTAAGTTACCTTCGACAAAGAACCTCAAAGGGCCAGGGAAGAGAAGGAAAACAGAGAAGAGGACCGAAAAAACATAAATAGCAGGTATTGAAGGAACATTAAGGCACACAAGACAGGGCAATGAACACAATTTTCTTCAGCATATAAAATTAAGAAAATCAAGTCCACATTCCGAATACAATTACGAGTGCAGAAAGGAATCAGATATTTAATTTTTGTAGGAGTTACGGCACAACATATGTAACAATATTGAATTATAGATAAATCATTATGCTCATATTTGTAGAAAACAATATACCAACCTACACAATAAAAGCTTTATCAAGAAATGTTGTATTTTGCATATAGATTTGTTGCATGCATGCATAAAGGTCCCATGCTCAATATTGTGGGGAATGGAACATAACAGCCTCAAATATATATATATATATATATATATATATATATATATATATATATATATATAAAATTGGATTGGGGGATGAGGGGCTTTTAAAAAGAAGGATGCTAAGTCAACAACCTCTCTGACAATGCTTTCGTAGCAGCAAATGTCTCATCAGAAGTGTGTGCACCCCGAACAATCTCAATCAATTTCATTAGATATGGAGGATTCATAAAGTGCATTCCTATCACCTGAAAATGGCATAAGTTTCTAAATATATTATGCATTGAAATCATAGCAGATTAATCAAATGGAAAAGAACTATTTTCTCTAAGGCATAGGAACAAGTCTTAGAAAATATAACTGCAGTCTTGATAGATAAAATGCACCCAAACAAAAACCTGATTTGGCCTGCTGGTTGAAGATGCTAGACGAGTTATGGAGATGGAACTTGTGTTAGATGCCAAAATTGCAGAATTCTTAGCAATCTTGTCTAGTTGAACAAATAATGTTTTCTTTATATCTTCAGATTCCACAACGGCTTCTATAATAAAATCAGCGAGATGGAACTCTTCAATATTTGAGGTAAACCGCAGACGTGCCAAAGCATCAGCACCTTCAGTCTGTAAATAAGGATTACGAAAATTATACACAGCTTAACATTTGTAGAAAAGAAAATATCATAAAAATTTACGAATCAAATGATTTTCTCTTGTGAATTAGACAGAACAGCACCATAACAAATCTGTAACATTTTCTTCATCAGGGATAAGTTAGACAAAAGTTTCACACAATTACACTTATATTTCTGATTACGCAAGGCTTCTTTGCCTAGGCACTTGGTAGCCCAAATAGTGAATGGAGAGATTCATTTCTAAACCATCAAAACTAAGTGTTAAGACAAGTATAAAATTAATACTGATATTCTAGATTTTCAGTAATTAGTCTTCTGTGCCTGGGAACTATGGGGGAAATGTTTGATGACTGTAGTTTAGGATACAAAAAAATGCTGCTCTAGATCATGATTTCTAATTAATATATCTTACCCTCCAATTTTAATCCAGGGTCTAATTATGATCCGCTGATTGTCATTAAACTATGAAATGCCACCTATTAAAAACTTGCTACATAATTTCAACATCAAGTGAGAAAGCTTTATCATATTGACGTAGCACTTTCTCACTATTTGAGAGACTGATTGTAGTTCATATTCTGTTGATTCTAAAAAAGAGTAAACCCTCCAAAGTTGCCTCTATTAAATTTCGGGTTGGACAAATTGAAAAAAAAAAAAAAAAAAAAAAAAAAAAAAAAACAAAGTCCGTAGTCCCTCACTTTCTAAAATGTTGGACAAGTTAACCCCTCTATCAAGACTCTCTGTTAACAACATTGATATGGACCGTTAAAACGTTGGCGGTGGCATATGGCAGGACATATTAGTCCCTTTCAAATTATTATGAGCCCAAATTGGTCCCTCTCATCGTCTTTATCATACTCAAACCCTAATCCATACCATATCCCACCCCTACTTACACCCGATCTCCACCATCCATACCCTCATCTCCACCACCACCCTCACTGCCACCAACATCTCTACCCCCAACCGCACTTATAGGATTGAATAGGTGGGGCATTTATATGTGACACACCCTCACCCTCACCCTCACCACCACCCTAAACATCATAATGGAGGAGCCAAAACACATGCAGTTCAAGAATACAGTTTCCTTTAGTCTTATTTGCCTAACCGTCACCTGTTATCTTCATAAAATAGTACTAGTGTCAATTACCTACTGCGTTGTGCGCTTCAACTGTTCTAGTTGACCTGAACAATTGACTAAGGAAGGCTAGAGAAATTGGATGGAAAGATGGATATTTAGAATTCAAGAGATATATCTTCCAAAGGCCGAAAAAGATAGGCCTATTCCTTCTTTGTTTCCCTAGTTGGCGCACTTGGATGACTCTTAAGGGCTTGTGTTCGGAAACTGAACCTTCATGGTCCGAAGCCCCTTTTACTGAGCTGGAAATATCCGAAAAGTCAAGTTGAAACTTGAGTAGAGATTTGGGCCTGAGTTCTCCACGGTAGTTGCAGCACTTACCGAAAGATCATCAACACGATTTGATTGAAGCAGTGGAGACTAACAAAGCCCCCAAACCTAGATCTTCTAACGAAGTCTCTCATTGCCTCCCAAACACTTGAAACGATAAGCAACATTTAACATGTCCGAAACTTAAAAAGACAACATTTAATTCTTTGTTCTCACAGAATTGAAAATATTATTAGTAAGATTATATAGAATTATTCCCACACTAAAGTCCCTGAATGGCTAGATCTGACAATAAAATTACCAACATGGTGCCCCAAATTCTGGCCCTTTGAATTTTGATTAGCCAGCCAAACCCAGTCGAACCAATTTTAAACCATTTACAAGTTAAATAGAAAGGGAGAGGGGGCTCGATGTAAAATTGATCACCTGAGAGAGGTGGCCTTCGGAAACAAGACGGTTGATGGAGGCAGAGATGGAGGCCGAGGCTTTGGCAATTGTCCAAAAGAAACAGTAAGCCACCCTTTGCAGGATGTTACTTGTTCCAATTTATAATAACAAAACCTCCGTACTGCGCGGGATAAGTCTGTGTCTCTGTGACTTGGATGAGTGTGACATTGACGTACTTTTCCCTACTCCCTCGTCAATCAACGTATAGTTGACGCCCAAAAACAAAGAAGGTTCCCCTAACCATACATCAAACCTACAAATAATACTTGGGCAATACCTCTTAAAAAAATTAAACAAAATAGAATAAAACCAAAGAGCATAAAAAAGAATATATATATATATATATATATATATGTGTGTGTGTATATATATATATATATATATATATATATATCCTTAAGAGTAAGAGCATCTAGTCTAGTATCTAGTATTATCTAATCAAGAAATACTTATGTTTGCATCTTCATGAACTACATTTAATATGTTTTTCATAAATATTATCAACAATTTATTTGAATTTAAAATATTTTAAAAAAAAGATAAAAATTAATAATTTGGGGCCTGTTACCCAATTTGTATTAGGCCTAGCCTACTAGGTCCATAAGGTCAACATGTTACTATACTGCACATCTAATTCACAAAATAGGAACACTAGGGTTTGAACACACAGCCATTTGCAAGGTGTTTAGCTACTTGACAACCAAACCAATGCCAATGCATGTTGGTTATATGAAAACTTTATAACTTTTTAGACCATGAACATTTTTCATTTAAAAATCATTTAAATCTTAGGTACTTTAATCTCTCATGTTCTATCATTCACCCTCATTCACTTATCTATCCTTGTTGGCGCTAGTATTTTCCTTGACCCTTTTCGTCTTTTCCATTTCTTGTCAACTCTACAAGCTTACAATTAGCTTTCTCCATTGTCGCTACTTCCACCAACAACAATTTGTCATCCTCTAGCTCACGCCCTTTCTCTGTCACTTATTCTCCCCTGTCTAGTTTGCCCATTTGTTCACCATTTCATCGGTCTTCGTTTCGTCTGCAACTCCTTTGTTTGTTGTCCTCTCCCTTCTCCATATCATGTATTGAGATCTCTATGTATCATGTATAAAACAAAAGTCTTTCTTAGTCATTAATAGTTTAAAATAGTCCCGAACACCTTTATCTTACTTTACTAGGTGAGGAGAATAACTCATGATGTTTAATCACGTATGATCCTGCTTTGCTTAAAAATGGGGGAAAATAACTCGTGATGATGGATCACGTATGCACATAACATGATTGTTTGTATCAATAACTAAGAACTCCCTTATGTACCCATCAGGAAAGCTTTCGATTGAGGTACAACCTTCTTTCTTCAGCATTTCTTCAGCGTCTCCGTCACAGCTCGCTTTCTAACGGCATGAGGATCAAACCTATACAGACGTAAAATCAAAACTTGTTAAATAATTAATAATAAATAATAATATAAAACCTTACAAATTAATTCATTAACAAATAAATTAAAATATTTACATACCTGCTGAAGCTGGGATCGACTGGCAGAGGGACCCGATCATCGGTCGAGGATCCTTCAATATGCGGGCCAGCAGCCGTCGGAGTCTCCGGCTACTAGCTCTTAGCAGGAGAAACTCGGGGAGCCTGCTCAGCATAGCTCCTAAACCTTGCCTGGTCTACTGCCACCGGAGGCATGAAATCCAGCAGCGAAGCATCACCAGACCTCATCCGATGGTCGTCGACGTCCATCGGTTATTGCCCCAGCCCAAGGGTGGGCATAAAACCCTTCCCGGTCAGTGATTCGGAGGAGGGCGTCCTGTTAGAATTTATCATTTACATCATCTCAGATTATCAAGGATTATGACAAGTCGTAAATATCTGAATTCATGGATGTTGATGGAATTCTTTACAGCGATTAGTCACGAACGAGATCGTTGGTTCCATGACCTTCCTCAACCAAATCTCCTTACTTCCTCAATGGGACTTTCTGTTTCTCTTCAAATGGGGACAAGTGAAACGATTTCCGATTTGGTGTATTGGGGACCATAATCGTTCCTGACGTATTTAAGCTCACCAGGGTTCCCATTATCCGCTGATGAGCCAATAATGGCATCCACTCATTTAGGCCCGCATTCATTTTCTTTAAGTCTAACAAGCTTTTAACCAAATAATTAGATCACAAAATTAAGTCATTTATGATAAATAACTAATATAATCGTTAACGAATATGAGCCCACAAATATTGGAAATATAAATTTCCAACAATCTCCTACTTGGGCTACATATCTTTCTTTAAACAATTATATCACAAGTTCCTTAGGCACGCATCTGAATGTTATTTATCTTTAGACTTTCTTTAACAATTTGGTCCATCTCATGTATCAATGATGGAATTATTGCAGCTTTCATCACCAGAAATTGTGACTAAACCACAATGATCACCATATTGATACACTTAATGACATAGATCAAATTTGGATGAGTAGCATGGAAATTACATGCAATGCGATCTCAATCATGTACATTTCCAACTGGTCCTTCTTTAATCTTTAGTGAGATCAATCCAAAGTCCTTACATGCAACAGAACCATTGCATATACAAAACATAAGCGAGTTCAGAATTGAATCATAAACCACCAATTTTATTATGCATAAAATCTAAAATTAGAACACAAAAGGACTCCCACTAAACTGAGGTATCCTCATGAATAACACCCATATGAATAGTATGCTCATGAAAGACCTTAGGTGTCAAACCCTTAGTTAATGGATCAGCTAGCATCAAATTAGTCCTATCTGTTCTATAGAAATCCGTTGACACACACCAAAACGTCGTTAATTTCAGTGCGAGATCAAATAATAATTTAGAAAACTAAATTAACCCCAAAAACGTAGTAAAATGGGCTAACATAGGTCGTCTCTCAAGGAAGCAATTAGAACCAATTAAAAGTTACACTAAATTGGGGGGGTTGAATTAATTGAATATAAATAAAAAGAGAGCAAAACGAAAGTAAGTCAATAATAATAAAAAGCAATACCCTGCATACGGCGTTTCTAGATCAATGATTAATTGTCATTGGTTCCTAATTAATTATTCATAAGGAGGGATGTTGTTTATTAGTTGAAATCTCTAACTAATACGCAATTCACCTAAGAGACTACGATCGTCAATCCCCTAAGCATTTATTAATATAGGAATTAAAACTAAGATCTCAGCATTAAAAACCTATATCAATTATGTTCCAATTGCACAACCTAATTAAATCTAATTAGTTTCCCAAAATGTTCCCAAATCCTAAATCAATAAATCCTACAATCGTCAAGATCTATCAACCTAGAATTAACCCTAACCAATAACATGCAATCGCTATATTACCAATCAAGGGCGGAACAAATCATGAATAAACATTAAGCACAAGACCTCGAATTAATCCTAATCTAGAATTACCGCATGCAAGATATTAAGAAACTACTCCTCCATGGATGGAGGATAAAAACTCATAATAAATAAATAGAAGAAGAGAGTGGAAAATAACGGAGAATTAAAATAACAAAACCTGAATTAGAGAATGGAAGGAATTCGCAAATAGTTGGGAGCTTGCGTTGTCAATGCGAGCGCTCCAACAATCTTTGAATAACTAAGAACTAAGCACTACTAACATAAACCTAAAGTGCCATAAAATAAAAGAGAAAAGTGCAGAAAATAAAAGTGGAGGTTGAGTCTGAAGTTCCCTTCAAGTTGTTGAGAGAGGATATTTATTTGTAGAGGATTGGCTAAAAGTGGAAGTAATTCTCGCACTTTTGCACAGCAGTCAGTAAAATCGCGATAACTTCGGCTACAGATATCGGATTGAGGTGATTCAAATCTCCAATTAAAGCTAAGAGATAGATCTACAACTTTGTAGTTGAGGTCAAATCGAGATTCAATCTCCATCCTGGCGCAAAATCCGTGGCAAAGTCAGCGTTAAAAATCCTCAGCAAATCTTTGACCAAATCTTTTTGAATTTGAATTTAATCTTGAATTTATTGGTCTCAATCTTCTCTTCAAATCTCTTCTTTGAAATTTATATCTTATCAAATCTCCTTCAAATCCTCAATGATCCTCTTGACAATTTATTTTCTGCAATTAAAATAGAAAACTAAAAAAGAACAAAAGAAATCTACACATTAAATTCTAAGATAAAGTAGTGCTTAAAATTGCATTTTTCTCAATTTCTCACAAAAGAGGATAATGTGCAAAACATATTAATTAAGCATTAAAATTACACATTTTTAGTATACAATGTTCAATTATAGAATAATAAAATAGGGTACAAAATCCACCTATCAAATTACCCCACACTTGAACAATTGCATGTCCTCATGCAAGGAACTAAGAACAAAAGCAAACTATAAATGAAAATAAAACAAAAAAAACAAATAAAGAAAAATCTTTTTGGTGCGACGACACTATTTACATCCCCCTACAAAGCCGCGAAACTCAGGGAGGCACTTAAGCCGACTCACTAGCTACCAGACAACTGCGCAAAATACATGACAATCCAAAAGTAAAAGTACATTCAGACAACAGATGATATCACTATGCATTAAAACTAATTTTCTTGACATATCAATCATGAGCAAAGAATAAGTCAAGGCATGTTACAATAAATTCGGCCTCACGGGTTAGTGTGTGTCACTCGTCACTCAAAGTGTATATGTTCATCCAATGCTCTCTCAAACACTGCACTAGAGTCGCCTCCATAGGCTTGACTTTCTTCTAAGCATCACGGATCACCAAATATATATGACATGCATCAAGAGGTCTTTTTAAGGTTGTAATGGGGTCAAGGTCAAGGTAAGATATCATATGGCCGGTGAGCTAAAGCCTAAGCCTTAGTAGAATTCATGGCATATGTGCTTAACCAACGGTGCAAGGACCTTGATCTCCACTAGCTTCTCTTGTTCTCTAATTAGCCTGATGACAAATTCCCAAACACTTTTATTCACTTTTTTTTCTCTTTTTTTTTCATACTTTTTTCACACTTTTTCATACTTCTTGGAAATCTTGCCACTGCTTACCCATTAGCTTAGGGGAGAGTTTCTGTCAGTGCACCTAATTGGTTGTTTTGCAGATTAGTTGCCTCAAAATTTTTTTTCATGGGCACTCTATAGATTTTCCAACCAATAAGAGCAATTGTGGCTGCTCCCCCTACTTTGAATGTTACATGTCCTCATGTAACCCCACACTTGTTGCTTAGCACATATGAACAAATATACCACAATTCTCCTAAGCTCTAAAGCCAGGTGTATCATGGTTTTTCTTGGTTTATCAGCTTGTATTGTGCTAATTATTCAATAAAAGGCTACAAGGCTCAAAGGGGCTAACAAGGGTCAAATGTCTAAGGTAGGCTCATATGGATATTTAAGCTAAATACACAAGGAATGCCTCAATCACATCACATGTCATATACAAAGGTAAAAGTGCA
>QANU01074989.1:14350-34674 GCA_003254905.1 Nissolia schottii | reverse complement strand
TCTTTTGGATGACTGGCTTTCTTTTAGCTGCTTAGGCAATTCATTTAAAGTTTTCTTTACTTCATCCAATTGTTGCTACAGCTGTCTGTTCTGGGCCAAGAGAGCATCGTTTGTTCCAAGTTCTATCATGCCCCCTTTCCTGACTGGGTTCTGATTATACTGCCCTTGCTGATCTGTCAGAGCCACGGACTCGATGATTGTTATGGCTTCATCTGGTGTTTTGGACATTATTTGTCCACCAGCAGCAGCATCTAGCATAAGTTTATGCTGATGCTGCAAGCCATTTCTAAAAATGTGGATTTGCGTTCTAGCATCAAATCCATGGTTTGGGCACCTTCTCAGCATTGACTTGTACCGTTCCCACGCTTCACACAGGCTCTCGTTCGGTGCCTGCACAAAGGTAGAGATAGCAGTCTTTAAATCCATAAATTTTGACTGAGAAAAATACCTGGAACAGAATCTCTCTTCCAATTAGTCCCAGTTGGAGAGGACAGTTTGGGGTTGATCCAGTAGCCATTCTTTCGCCTTCCCTATTAGAGTTAATGGAAATAGCCTAAGAAAAATAGCTTCTTCATCGGCTTCTGACCTAGCAGCAGTTCCTCATAGTTCGTAGAATTTTGTGAGATGCGCATATGGGTCCTCATGGTCTAGTCCTGCAAAAGGGNGCATATGGGTCCTCATGGTCTAGTCCTGCAAAAGGGTTAGCGTGCATTAATTGGACCAAACCTGGTTGTAACTGAGGCATACGTTGTGTCCCCGTCGTTCGTCCCATACGAATGATGTTTCTTGGAATAAAGTTGACAAAGCCTTGGCTTTGTCCGGTTCCAGCGGTTCCACCTCCAGTTTCTGACATCGTGTCTTGTTCTGAAGAAGAAGAAGAAGTTGAAGATGAGGAGGGTTCGTGTTCCTCAACCGTTCTGGCTAGGGCATGAGCTCTCCTTGCTCTGCTTCGATTTCTCCTGGCTGTTGCTTCTATTTCTGGATCAAATAGAAGTTGATCTGCAGGAGTGTTTCTTCGCATACACAAAGATAACAAAGTCTAACAAGAAAGGTTTTAGAACAGAATAATTAAAGAAATAAATCTAATCACACTATTCACAAAAGCTTAAAATATTCACTCAAGATGAGGTTTTAATTGGCACAATCCCCGGCAACGGCGCCAAATTTGATGAAAGCCTTTTTAACCACTTTCTAGAATCTTGACCCAGCTTAGGTTTTGTCACAACTGAGCCAAGCTCGTAGAAAGCTTATCTGCGCTTTTGTCGTCCAAATTAAATATATACCTACTTTACGGCTTTCAGATCCACAAGGGATCCAATTGCAGTATAGTCGGGTATAGTCGAATCCACAAAGAGTTGCAAAAATACCGTTCTTAAGTTTATTTAATTAAACAATGAAGTGAAGGATTTGATGATTTGTTTAATAGTTAAATAAGTAAATAAACAACATAAAAGTAAATAGGGAACAAATCAGAGGTAGTTCCGGAGCTTGTTGGAAATTTTAATCATATCATAGTTTCATGCATCCAGTTACTTATTACATAGAACTATTATTTCATTGATTGCCCACCACCAGATCTTATCTTTTACATTGCTTTCGCATATGAAAAGATTACAGGTTTCCTTTGTTAAACTGTTACTTTCGTATACGAGCTTAACAAAGTACGCCAGAATTATTTCAGATGTTAAGGCGGCTAACTTCTAGTCCCATTACGGCGACAAGGTTAGATGAATGATTTAGATCCGACTGTAATGGTTGCAACTATTCGTTCACAACGTTCAAGTCTTGAATCTAGCTTAGCATAGCAGATTAATCTTAACTTGGTTTACAACTTAATTAATATAACTCTCGTTCATACAACTAAGTCTCAAGCCAAGATCAAAACACTAAACAAAGACTAGCATTAGGCATAAAATGATTCAAGCAAATCATGAGAAATAGATAGATCCATATGCAATAGTTACATAGATACAAGCAAACTACAATAATGACCAAAATCCCAACAAAAAGAGGATTAGGAATCCATCTTACAAGAGTATCTCAGAGGCAAGGTTTAGACGCTTACCATGACACGTTATCACGCCGTCATGACAGCAGTTCGCCAAGCTTCTTCGATCTCTCAGCTCCTTCACCGGCCTCCTCTTTGTTGCTAAACTAACCTAAGCTTTGAAGTACAAATGAAATGAGAAAAGGATGAAGTATGGATGGGAGAAGATGTGTCTTTGAAGAGTGTCTCGGCCTCTATTTATAGGCCAAAATTGTCCAGGGTCGCTCAGCGGGTTAGTGGGGTCGCTGAGCGGGTTGGTGAGGTCGTTGAGCGGGTTGGTGCATCCGCTGAGCGGGTTGGTCTTCTATGGCGGCTGGGGTAGGTGAGAACGCTCAGCGGGCGCTCAGCGGAAGCTCTGCGGGAATCTTCACTCGGCACCAACTACAAAGTTGTAGATCTCTCTCTTAGCTTTAACCAGCAATTTGAACCACCTCAATCCGATATTTGTAGCTCAAGTTATTGCATTTTTACTAACTGCTGTGCTAAGCGGGCTTCCATACTCTTCTTGCTTGTCATTCCTCTGCTTTGTGCTTTTTATCTATATGAGATTTTGACAAAAATTGTATCAATGTGCACATAATGTATCCATTCCTCAAAACTTAATAAAATCATACAAAGTTAGGGAAATTGACTTGTAATTTTATCTAAAACAATTCATATAAGTGTCATCTAAACCTATAGAAATACCAAAATATGACACTTATCAGGAAGCCTACAAGGACTTTTGAAACTAATTTAGTGCAGTTGTAGTTGTAACACCTCTACTTGCTGCTTACGCTATAGTCATAAGCAATGCTCATAAGGTTGTTAACTACATTGGGTGAGTTACTTCTAGCCCCTACTTTTAGCTTTGAAAATATTCTTTACATTAAAATATGGACCAATTTGAAAACTTTTTCTTTCCTTATTACATCATGAGATATGAGCCATGCGTATTCGAGAAGGCATATATATAACCATAAGCGATAGAGTCCCAAAAGACTTAGGTGATTGAATAGGCGTACAAAACATTTCATGATATATATAGATAGGAATACAACATGGTCCAGAATACAATTACACATTCAATTGTACTAGTACATAGTACATTTAATTCACATAAGAGCTCGGGGCATGTCTAAACCCCAAAGCATAACTAAACGCTACAACACGTAACTATAGACTATAGTCCTCCTGCTCCTTTGACAACTCTTGACGCCAAAGTCTTTGCTCGTACGATGATGCTTACTCTGCCTCGGTGTACACGTTAGGCCTCCCTAGAATCACAAATAAATGGAGAATGAGAACGTCGCGTCTTCAGTGGGAATCTTAGGGCATAACTATTCTTTGTATACTTAATTACGATCCAGACCGCTCAGGAGATCTCTAAGTGTCAAAGTATACTAATCCCTCTGATTATTATTGTCCATGCTAGTCCTGAGCAGCTTTATCTAATTTACTAGGTGACGGGGGTTTCTCTACTCTTTGTATTACCCAGTAAAGGGAATGTATCGTGCTTCTTAATCCTTGATCGATTGAGTGGCGTGACATCGGATTCATGTACTCTCGTATCACGTAACCTTATAGACGTTGTCTTGTGAAATCTTGGTCACTTGACGTTACCTTATCATATAGCTAGATAGTCATCACATATACTGCATATAGCATGCATGAAGGGGTCTGGGGGCTCTCTTATGCGCCCTGTCATTAATAATAATAATAATAATAATAATAATAATAATAATAATAATAATAATAATAATAATAAAATATGGGCGAATCAGGCGGGTTCGACCTGCCGACCCGACTCAACCCGACCCACTGCGGGTTGGGTTGAGTCGGATTGGCGGGTCGGCGGGTCGGACCCAACCCTTGTTCACCCCTATCGTATATGGCCCAAACACCGTAGCATTTTTGATATATAATTTGGGTAACTCATAAAATTTGAGGATATCGATATCACGATATTATTGTGTTTAAAATTTAGTCAAGTATTTTATTAACTAAACTACTTATTCTTTTAAATTTGTGATTGAATCACAACCTTTTAAAAATAAGTACGCATTAATACCTTTATAAAAAAACTTGGATACCAAAACCTTTATAATAACTTTAAGTATATAATTTTTGTTAAAAAAGGTGAAAATTAAATCTTTAATGATTTTATAAAAAAAGTTTAATTTTAATGCATCAATAATTTATATCACACTAGTAAGTCAGACATCACATCTTAAACATTAATGTGGTTAGGTGGGGGGTTGTTTATGAGAGAGCTTCATTTGTCATTAACCTGGGTCAAACCCAACCCAGCCCAATGGATAGATTAATGGGTGGTGGAAACTCTTTTGGTTGGGTTCTCTATTCCGGTGAATTTCCTTTCATTGTGACGCAGGCCTGTGTCTTCTAACAAAGCTTGAGCACCAGATTCTGGCGAGGATTTATTTATTTATTGATTTCTTTTTTAATCTCTAGCATTCCTCCATTTATTTCTTTAGCTTTTTCTTCTGATTCTATCTGAACCTCTCTGTTGAAGAGAAAAAATAGGCGACTTGCTTTGCTTGCTTCCTTTTCAATTTAACTCCGTTTTGGCGCTTTCGAAAACTGATTGGAGTAACGAATAAAAACATGAAGTGACGTTTCTCCTATTGGCCTAATTTGTAGACTAAAAGTCATCATCTTATCGACATGTGCAGAAATTAGAACCCACATAATTAAAGAAATTACTCTTTAATCATCCATATCATTACATTGAAACAGAAAAAGTGATGAAATTATTACAAATTAAGTTGTTCTTTTATAGTTAGAGATGTGTTATGTGTATTCATTATTTGTAAATTACTTTATTGACTCATAATTTATTTATCACTAGCTGAGATTTTAATGTGGTCTACACCTCAATAAAGTCTTATCTAATAGTAAATAAATTATGAATCGGCACAATGCCTACTAAACAATGAGTACAATCAACATTTCGCTTACGATTATAGAACATTGAATATTAGAAAGATTAAGAATTACAACTTACAACAACGCACATTCTTCTCTCAGTTACTTCTCTAAGAAGGGATGAAGATGTTGCATCATCCAATGATAATAAGAGTTCAATTTCTATACATTATCGTGCATTACACTGTCATTTAATCACGTGTTACTACAATAACAAAGATGATTGAGCTGTCTCACACCTATTACCACTTAAGAAAGGAACCATTTTCACAATAGGGCATAGAAATTAATCTCTAATAAGAAAGAGAATTAGAGAGGCAACCTGATTTAACATTACATTAACATGTTAACAGGATCCACAGCACCCTGATTCCACGTTTTAGGGCCATTATTATCCATCATCAAACAAGGACTCAACCTGAACATGAGAATGCAAAACTCCATTTGGCTTAGGGCACCATCTCCATCCAAATCACCTTCCATTAGCATGTACGCGAGCTCGTCGTCCTTCACATCCAAACCCAGCAAGCAACAGTTCATCTTCAAGCTCTCGAAAGTGATCAAGCCCTTGTTCACGTCCATCAGCAGCCGGAACCCGTCGCAGAGCTCCCCGATGAACCCTTCTGCGCCTAAGCGTGCGATCATGGAGGGGAAGTAGTCCTCAAAGTCAAAACCATAGTCTAATTCCATAGATGAAATGCAACTATTTGGCGAAACTAATTCAGGTGGAAGAGGTTGGTGGTGTAACCTCTGTGTAGTAAGAGGATTTTATTTCGGTAGCTTGTGATAGAAGGGTGTGATACTATTTATGGTAAAGTAACCTAAGTAGCCAACAAAAAGGTAGGGTTTGATAAATTCAATAGGAAACAGATCATATCCGCAAATCTCTCGTCATGTTTTTTTTTCCTGTGCGTCTACGAGGTATTTGTATTGTGCATCACTTTGGATGTACTCAAAACTATACATGTATTGATCATCATAGCATTTTTGTCTTGAGAATATCAATCACTTAAGGTTACATGTCATTTAATTTGTACTCTGAAATAAATTTAGTATCACACTTTTATATCGTATAAAAACATCACATTAAATTCGTCTTTAAAGTTGACAGCGTCCATCAAGTTCGTCACTCAAGTTATGAAAGGTATCAATTTCGTCTTTAAGGTTGCTAACAACAACAGAGCCTTATCCCATTACGTGGGGTCAGCTACATGGATTAAACGACACTATAGTAACCTATCAAGGGTCATGTTAAAAGTCGATTAAATTAGTTTTTGAGATAGACTAATTTGACCGACACTAAAGGACAAATTTGATTAACTTTTAATAACCTTCAAGAAAAATTTGATATTTTCCATAACCTGGAGACAAATTTGACGGACGATGTCAACCATAAAAACAAATTTAATGCTTTACTCTAAACATTTCTATATATTTTGAACGGCCAATAATTGTTAATATTTTGTTAGACTGCTAGCTAGACTGTCACCCTACAAAAGTTATTTTCTTTTATTAGGGTTTGAAGTACGTCCTTTTCTTGAGCGGTCAGGGTTACTCACCACATAAACCAACCTTTTGTGGGTAACTCTCATGCACCAGATTTTATGCACACACTATATCTATCTACATATATATGTGACGATTTTGTATTGAAAAATGTAAAATTTATAAGTTTTCAATATCATTAATTGCTTAATCAACTTAATTTTTTTTGTTGGCTTCTTTAACCATTTTTCTAGTGGCATTACCTAGCAAAATCCTAATAATATTTTGACTTTGGTTTTTAATAAGGAATCATTATAAAATAATTCCTATTGTAATTGTTATAGAATAAATATTTTTCACATATACAGTCTAATTACTAAAGATTTAAATGCAAACATGGTTCTTGATAAGACATTATGTCATTGTATAATATTCATGTATTTGATCTTATACAGTGGAATAAGGCTTAAAATGTTTTTTAAGGAAAACAAGATTTAGATGTTATTGTATATATTAAATAATTGGTTGATAATATGAAAAATTTTACAGCAGAAATATCTCAAATATTTTCATGTTTTTATAATATTCTCTAGCTAAATTTTCAAATTTGGAAAGAATATTGATAGGGTGTGCCAGATATCAATTTAGCGATGTTTCTGTTGTGGAGCTTTCTCTCAGCTTATGCAACCTCTCTACTTTCCTTTTCACTGGGGTATGGAGCCTAATTGTTATTGTTATTGTTATAGAATAAATATTTTTCACATATACAGTCTAATTACTAAAGATTTAAATGCAAACATGGTTCTTGATAAGACATTATGTCATTGTATAATATTCATGTATTTGATCTTATACAGTGGAATAAGGCTTAAATTTTTTTTTTTTAAGGAAAACAAGATTTAGTTGTTATTGTAAATATTAAATAATTGGTTGATAATATGAAAAATTTTACAGCAGAAATATCTCAAATATTTTCATGTTTTTATAATATTCTCTAGCTAAATTTTCAAATTTGGAAAGAATATTGATAGGGTGTGCCAGATATCAATTTAGCGCTGTTTCTGTTGTGGAGCTTTCTCTCAGCTTATGCAACCTCTCTACTTTCCTTTTCACTGGGGTATGGAGCCTTCTCCTTCATGGAAGTTGCGGTAGCTTTTTTGTTAACATTGATCACTAGGTACACGCGAGCGATTGTACTAATTTATAAGTATGCTATTATATATATATGCACTATCAGCAGATATGTACACTAGTATGCAGTTCATAGCCATTCAATGAAATAGCTCCATATCGTTATTTCTTTATGTGACCACGCATCTGCAGCGTGCTCCCGTACACATGCATATTTATTATTGTGCATTTGTCTATTCACTTTTACATAAAAAAAATCGTACATACACATGCATATTTATTATTAAATTTAAATGTTTTTGTTTGGCTTTGTCTTAGTCAAAGAAGGGAAACCATGGAAAAAGAATTAAATGAGATTTGAATGAAACTCATACCTTAATTAGATATGATTTAAAATTGAATAGAATATGGGTTTTTGTTTTTTTTCGATGATTGCACATCACAACGAAGTGCAGAAGCCAATGTACTTAAGAGAGGTTTTACTATCCACATCTAACAAACTGGCAAGTTAGACAAGGGCCTCACTAAAACCTCCTCAAGTAAACCCAATGAGACAAACCCTTGCTTTTTAAAAGAGGAAAAAGAGTACTCAAACCAAGCTTATTAAAGGCCCGAAACGATGAAAGGGAAGAAAATTAACAGACAGGAAATAATCCAAAAAACCACACTTCGCAGCCACCAAATATCCTTAATTGCAACAACATTCAAGTGATAGAAGCAATTCTTATTACCTTCAAAATCTTTAGAATTAGTGACATGTTAACAATATTGATAGCAAGAGAAAGTAGAAGGATTCATAGGCGGGGAAAAATTGAGAAAGGAGGAAGGTTCACTTGCCATACAAGCATACTCAGAGAGCCAAAATGGCCTCCATATCAAGATCACTTGATACGGATAAAGGACCATCTAGGCTTCCAGCACTATAAGAATTATTAATTACTTTGGCTTCCACTTGTCATACTTTGAGCATAGGTTCCTCCACTCACTTTTTGGACAAAAGAGGATGGTATCATGAGCAAACTGCAGGTAAGTCAAAGCAATATTATCCCTTCCAATCTTTAGCCAATCAATTAACCCTCATCCACATGTCATAAGCTTTCTGGAAGTCCAGTTTTACCTACACAACCTCCTTATTTTTCTTTATCCATTGAGTAGCTTCACACATAATTAAAGCGCCATATCCAAGATCTGCCGTGCAGCCACAAAAACACTTTGATTTTCGCCGACAAGGCAAGGTAGAACACCTTTCAATCTTCTTGACATCACTTTTGGAATAACCTTATATAAGCAATCGACCATGCTGATGGGTCGATAATTCGTCAACTAGCCAGCCCCCTCAACTTTAGGTATGAGCACAACCCAAGACAAAATTAATATGAATTGATACGATATCTCATATAAAATAAATACAATTAATATGACTCTTATTGTCACGATTATGAGGAGCGAAAATTCAAGAGGAAAAATGGTTTATTCCGTTTATACGAGTAATGCCACAAAAGCACAAACGTACAATGATATATCATTTATACATTCCATATATATAATAGTATTTAACATGAAGCTTTTCCTAATTAACAGTCTATTGAGATTAGTGTACTATAAGCTTAATCAGCACAATCTATATTTTCAAGTAGCAAAAATAACTATTCGTAACCAACGGGGGTTGGTCCAAGTGGTAAGCGGCTTGGTACCGCTTAAGCAAGGTCCCGAGTTCGAGACCTTGTGAACGCAGTTATCCCCGCTGGGAGACTCACCCGCCATAGCCAGGTGCGCGACCCGAGTCGGCCCGGATTAGCCAAGGCTAAGCCTTGGATACTGAGTAGGCAACCTAAAAAAAAAAAAAACTATTCGTGTAAACTTTGCATTAAGACCGTCCATTTTCCAAATATAAATATTTATGTTTATTGATTATCCCTTCAAAAAGTATATTATCTGTCATAAGCCCACCACTTAAAATGTTCCTATATTTAACACTTCTAAAAACATCTAGATTATTATCTTATATTTTATTTTATTGACTTTTTTCTTTCTTTAAATATTATTGTCTTCACTCAAAATTTTTACTTTGTTTATAAAAAATAATCAAGATTTATAATTTTTCTTCATTTCAACAAGCTAATAAGATTAGTACCTCCAAGGTTATATTCACAATCTACAATTTAACCAATTTTTTTAATGTAATTGTTTATCTTTTGAATAAATTAAAAATAAAAATAAATAAATATTTGATGCTAATTAATTACTACTTATACTGAATGAAAGAAAACAATAACATTTCATTTGATTTACAATGAAAAGTTTAAATTTGTTATGTGTAATAATAATTATGGTCGTTGAAAATATATCTACAAAATAAATATTTATCATTAAAATTCATATATTTTAATTGTGTTATAATTAATTGACAGTGATTTATTTATTATGATAAGTAATGGTTTTATTCTTATGTACTTATTGGACGTAAATATGTTTTGGGTCTCTGATAAATTTGGGTCCCTAATTTTATTTATTTTTGATCCAAATATGTCATAAATTTTTTTTTTATCCAAATAGCTCATATAACAAATTAGTATATCATGTTAGAACATGAAATAATAACAAATTTTAATTAGTTTTATTTTAAAATTTTATAAAAAATAAAAATTATAATGAGAAGTGATTAATACCCCCCAAAAGGTATAAGAGAATCTGCTTTAATTAATATTTTCAAGAATCATATAATGACTTTTGTGAAAAACTTTTTTTGTTTTTATCCGTGAGTTTGTGAAAATCATTCTACTCATCAATCAAATTATCTCCAGTAAGTTCAAATTTATTTTCCTTTTATATTATGTTTAGAGTTTAATTACTATGCACAGATAACATAAAGATTTTTTTATAGGATCATTCAGTTAAATCTTGGTGCATAAAGAAAAATAGTTGACCCTCTTACTCACTACTTTAAAAGACATACATATATAACGATTTAATTGGATGACAAAGTAAAAAAGAAATATTTAAATATTTGACTATCATGCAGTGAACCTTATGATAATTTTTTTAAAAAATATTATGTTAAAAAGTGTTAATATATTATGTTAGGTCATATAACATGTTAGAATATGTAATAATAACAAAAGTTTATCAGTTTAGTTTGAAAAATTATGATGTGAAGCGGTAAATACCCCAAAAGTACCGAAGAATCTGTTTTAATTATTACTTTTAAGAATTATATATCATGACATTTGTGAAAATCATTTTTTTTTGGTAAGTTTGTAAAAAAATATTCTCCTCATCAATAAAATCTTATCTCCAAAAAGTTCAAATTTATTTTCCTTTAATATCATGTTTTGAGTTTAACTGTAACGCACTGCATAAAGTTTTTTTTATATGATTATTCAATTAAATTTTGTTACATAAATAAAAATAATTGACTCTCTGGCTCACTATTTTAAAAACCATGAATTGTAATGCGATTTGATTGAATGACAGTGTAATAAAGAGGTTTGAAGATTCAAATATCATTAAACCTTATGATAAATTTCTCCACAAATATAGTATTGAAAATTATTAATATATCACATTAGATCATATAACATATTAGTATATCATGTTAGAACATGAAACAATAATAAAATTTTATCTGTTTAATTTAAAAAATGATCAAACATAAAAATTATTAGATTTAATTGGAATGCACTGAAGTGTAAATCAACATAAACAAATTTTACACGTTCATCTAATTATATACCAACAAATTAGCTAACATGATTGACTATTACACTCACTCTTTAAAAGGTCATCTGAACGAAATGAATTGATTGACTGTCTGTGTAAAATCTTTTATATTGTTAGTGCATCAAAATTAAACTCAAAATACAACACAAAGTTATCAGAGGGTCTCCTTTAATTAATACATTCAAAAATTATATCATGACTTTTGTGAAAAATAAAAAATCTTTTTGGCGAGTTTGTGAAAGTCATTATACTCATCAATCAAATGTTATCTCCAATAATTACAAATTTATTTTCCTTTTATATTTCCAATAATTTTAAGTTTAGGGTTAAGACACCAACATTCAAAAAAGGTTGAGGAAAATTCACATCTATTGACGTCATGCTCCTGTGAGTGGATATACATTGAGAGTATCTAGGACTTAAGTTCAAATATCATTATTTAAATTATATTTTTAGAAATAGGAAAGAAAACTTTAAAAAGAAGTCTATCATTAATCTTAACGATTTTGATTCCTTTAAAGTGATTGGTACACTAGCTTTATTTTTATTATTATTATTATTATTATTATTATTATTATTATTATTATTATTTACTAAGACAGTAAGAGAATTAGTTATCGATTTTATTTTTTGAATTTGAGTCTTTCTGTTTTAGCAAGCAGAAACAATCACTAAATCATGTGTTTAAATGAGAGGTACACTTTAAAATGTAAAATGTATAATTTCAAGTATTAATGAAAAATTAATGATCTAAGATCTTACAAGATATAAACATTGGCATCACTAATCATGTACGTGCAAAGATTTAAATTGTTAATTTTATCGTCAAGAATTGAGATCGTTTATTTTATCATTTAAACTGACCACTGACTTTAGAGGTAGTGGCGGAACCAAGGAGGGGCTGGGGGTGGCCATGGTCTCCCCAAACTTTTCAATTTTTTTTATAACCTATATATAGTGTTCTTTTTAATTTATGAATGATAAATTGTAATGTATTTTGCTGACGTAATGAAATTTCTTGTGAACAAAAAGCATCAACGTTTATTTTGTCTATACAAGGACTATCAGCACTATATGTAAGTCACATTAATCACAAGGAAACCAGAATACTTTTACCATGAATTTGTAGTGTGGTAGAAGACTACCCCTTAATAGTCCATTAAACTTTGCATTCTTTATATAGCCATCATGTGATGAACCCTCAATAAGTAACACTAAACTACATTCATCAATTAACACACATTAACATTATCATTCATTAACACTTGTTTATATGTATTGTTCATGTGATATTGAATTAAAAATATTAAAAGAATCATGCAAAATTAAAAACAAAGAGAACAGTTTAGCTTCTAGTTTTACTTTCTTTACTAGTTTGACATACATGTTTATACTTTATTTCTTTGTGATCAACTGTAACTCTCTTATTCTTTTTTTTTTTTTTATAACTTTTAATTACTTTGAATTGTTTGAGAAACTACTTAAGATTGGCAACTAAAATGTTTATCCTTTAATTAGTAGATTAATTCAACTTGTTCCGATCGACCTTCTTCTATCAGTTACAAGGGATGATCTTCTTTTTGCTCATGAGCAAGGTTATCAGAGAATTATAATTGAAACTTGAAAGTGATTCTAAAGATGCCATAGCAAGGATAACAGTGAAAGAGGGTGATGTTTCACTTGGGAGATATCCATTAGGACGTTATTTACTATGCGTGTTGGTTTTATTACGTTAATTTTAATTTTGTCAAGCGGTAGTGTAATTTTGATGCTGATAAATGGGTCTTGGTTCCTCTCCTGAACTCTGATTTTTCATCTTAATAACATCAAGCGTTTTCATCAAATGGTTAGAACATAAAATGATGATAATATTTAATGTTTGGTTTTAAAAATTGTCAAACATAAAAAATTACAGTAAAAATGGATAATACCTCAAGACTACAGTAGAATCTCCTTTCATTATCACTTTCAAAAATCATATTATGACTTTGCGAAAATCATTCTTTGCTTTCCTTTTATTGTTTTTTTTAAGTTGTCTACCCAGTATCTAAGGCTTAACCTTGACTAATCTGGGTCGACTTGGGTCACACACCTGGCTTTAGTGATACCAAGCCGCTTACCACTTAGACTAATCCCTGTTGGTTTTATAATATGTTTGTTAATCATGTTGCATACAATAAAATGGAAGGACGTGAGTTCAAGCCATCCCGAGTCTTTGCTGTGTTTTGGTAGTCAGTTTTGGATGTTATAGATTTAGTTTAAAAAATTTAAATATGGAGGGCAATCACACATTTTCCGCTATAGGTGACTGGGCCTTATTTAGCCTATGTTTTATCATTATGCATTGTACTGTGGAAGGCTTTTCTGGACTCGTGTGCTCTCTTTTCTCCCCCATTGATAATGATAGAATTGAATTAACTATAAAAAAATGAAAAGCACGGAGACACTAAATGTATACGTTGTCCTTCTTCCGAGATTTTTGGTCGGTGTGTATAAGAACCTCCAACCAGACAAGAGATAATACATACATATAATTTTTTATGAACTAAAACCATGTAAAACATTTCTCTCAGCAATTTCAAGGAATAAAGTATAAAAAAATTACTACTCAACGTAACAAGTACTGTTTTTGAGAAGTAAAGTGTCTTTATTCTTATGAAAAATGAACTTGCGTATCCCTCATCTATATAGAGACATAGTTAACTAGGCTCTTATATCTTCACTCTAAACTACAGCACCAAATAATGATGTCTAAACTATATACATTGTCAAGTACGAATCTTAGACTGAGTGGACATTTGCATAGATTATTCTTCCATTTTAAATTATGTACAAGTTCTTAATTTGACATCGTAGTAAGAATTTTAAAATGAAAAATATTATTTATATATCTAAAAAATAATCATTTAAAAGAGAAATAAATATTACAAATAAAAAAATATTACACAAAAAAATAAAAATTATTATGAAACATTTTTACGTATTATTGCACGTTTAAATTTAATATTATTACTTGTCACTAAATATTTATGTATGTACATACAAACATATATTTACTATTATTTATTTTATATATGTGATAATATTTATTTTTTTATTATATAATATTAAATTTTTTATTAAATAATATTTATTTTTCTATTAGATAATCATAAATTGTTTTTAGGTGTACAAGGATATTTTAAAATTGGTCATATCAACATCAATCATTTCTGTGCTTTTGGAGTATGTACATCCAAAAGAAGTGGAAATTTCAACGCAACTTCCTCTTTTTGCTTATATTGCCAGCAAACCGTACAAGTCTTAGAATTCTCTTCTTTCATATATGTCACACTGCCTTTCGATTACTCGCAAAGGTAAATAATGCGCGGGACCCCAAAAAAAAAAAAAAAATCACCTTGGATTCATAGTCTTTGTCATCCAATAGTACTTGATGTATGCTCCATCAAAATAGAAGAAAAAGTTACGTCTAGCCTTCCCTAGTCAGAAAAGTGGAATCTCTCTTATTCTTTTTGTCATCATTATTCTGATCATACACTTAAATTAATTTTTCGATGAATACTCGATGCATGCATGTACGTTATCATATCTAGTGATCCATGTGGTTTTAGCATGCAAATCAGACACTTCAATAATGATATCTGATCACGAGTAACCATCCTATTGGTTCAATACACGTTGTTCACTACAAGAAAATGGTAATACGCTCAGAAATTTTCGCAGTTTCTATCGGCTTCTAACTTTACCATCGGACTTATCGTCTGTCGTCGGGTCGGTGGTAAAGTGATCGATGGTAATAAATTTATTGTCAGTTACCTGTCACCGACTGTAATTACTGCCCGTTGTCATCAATGGAAACCGGTTCAAATGCGAGTACATTTGAATTGGGTTACCGTTGGTTAATAGAAACGTTAAAGATAATAATATTTTATTCTTATACCATCGTCGGTGGCCACCGACGATAAAGATATTATTATTTTATTCTTTTACCGTCGGTTATAATCGATGATAAATATATTAATATTTTATTCGTTCCGTTACCGTCTGTTTATGACGACGGTAAAGATAATAATATTTTATTCATTGCGCATCGGCTGTAATAGACGGTAAATATATTAATATCTTATTCGTCGATTACCATCGGTTAATGACTTATTCCTTTAGTGCCGGCCGTAATCGACAGTAAATGTATTCATATTGTATTCGCCGGTTAACGTCAGTTCATGACAACGGTAAAGATAATAATATTTTATTCCTTTACTATCGGCTAGTTTTTTGTATCCGACGGTAAAGATATTAATATTTTATTGTCTAAATATTAATATTTTAATTCTGTTACTGTCCGTTGACATATGTCGATATCTTTGGGCCATACCGTCGGTTGTATTTGATGGTAATACATAAATTTTAAAAAAAAGTAATTAAAATTGTATTATTTTAATAAAATATTTTTTATTAATTAATTTAATAAATTATTGTTTATTATTTTAATAAATTTTATTAATTAATTTTTGTAATTTATAAATATATAGAAATTTATATAATTAAATATTTATTTAATTAATACTAAAATTTTTTAATTAAATATTTATTTAATTAATACTAAATATTTAATAAATTATTAATTCTTTTAATTAAATTTTTAATAAATTGTATAACTATACTAAGAAATAATTTTAATTAAATTTTATAATTTATAAATATACAGAAATTTATATTTAATAACTAATTAAATATTTATTTAATATTAACACCAAAATATTAAATAAAAATTAAGCAATTAAAATAGGGAATTGTAACATCCTAGCTGGCTAGTTACACTTAAGTTGTAAACAATGCCCACTAGGTTGTTATTTGCTTTGGTTGGAATACATTTAGTCATATAATATCTTTGAAAATACCATTTACTTGAAAATATGGACCAATTTAAAAAAAATTCTCAACTTATTTATGGAACATGAAATATGAGCCATGCGTAAAATGAAACATATATTGCAAGTGATAGAACCTTGAGGCTTAACAATTATTAAGCAGGATATATATAAGCATGACAATTATAGCAAACTTAACAAACAATTAATTACATAGTGGTCCACATATATACATAATTACAAACAAACAATTAACAAACTTCCTTGCAGTCTGTCGAGCTAAGAGATTTGGGTGAGGATATCGCGGCTGGGACCGAGTTTGGGTCCATCTCTACGCTTCAAATAATTACAAATCGCAGCTAATTTGACGATGAAAGGTAAACACTATCATCGTCATTTTCAGAATTTAGCTGCTCGTCAAAATCCTCTTTTTCTTCTTTTTTCTTCTTCTTCCCCATCATTGTCGACACCACCAGTTGGTTGTCGATAGAGGTTGGAAAGTTGAAGCATTTCTGGTTTGTCGTTTGTTGCTAACAATGTATTCGTATCTGTTGTTTGAACAACTATTGTTGCGGTGATTGGGTCCGACACTTGATACGGTTGATCATATGATGATTGCATGTCATCCAACTCAATTCGACCACTGGGTTTGCTTTTGATCACAACTTTCCAGCTTGATTGAGTATCTCCTAGATAGCTAGCGTAATAAACTTGTTTGGCTCTTTCAGCAATGATGAATGGATCATACCCATTGTACCGCCTTGCATGATTAATCTCAGTAACATGATCTGAATGAGTCTGTGTTCCATTTGGGGAAGGATCATACCAATAATAGCAAAAAAGTACAGCGTGATTAGATGGGTCATTGTGTGCATATTCTAATACAAGAATCTTTTGAAGCACTCCGTATCAATCAATGCTTATTTCATCATTATTAGAATATTCACCCCTGACACAAACACCACTATTGTCTGTCTTTTGATTAGCTGCCCAAGATGTGTGAAAGTTGTGTCCATTAACCAAATAAATGGGCGATTTGCTCATCAGTCCCTATGTCAAACTCATCAAGTTACTATCGTTACTAGAATAATTTTGCACCTAGAAAAATGTATTTTAAAAGTAAGTTAAACTTAATCGATTATGATTTTAGTCTTTTGTTCGGTTAAAGTATATAATATAAAGAAGTTAAACACATACATAATTTGCAAACCACGACGGAAACATTTGATCGGTGCTTTGATCACCAAATTCTCGTTGAAACATCCTGAAAATATGCATCAATGGTAACAAAATGAGAGATTACTGTATGTTAATGTAATAAAGTATATTAAAATGGTCGATCAAAATTACTCATAGTACGGAAGTACTTCTTTGCAGTTGATCAAAACAACCAAGTGAGTTGGTTCCTTTTCTTGCGCACTCAACCGATAATCATTTCCCCTCCCAACCGCACGACCAGATTGATTGAATATAGAAAAGGTCGACTGATTAGACATTCCTCCACCATTGTTGTTTCGTCCTACTATTAGTACCAAAGTAGTATGAACAAAAGAAGGAAGTTTTTTCCGTCAAGAATGCTTCGCATATCGACCCCTCAACTTGAGCTCTATTCTTAATCGTTCTCTTGAAGACTCCCATGCATCGTTCAAACGGATACATCCACCTATACTGAACCGGACCATACATTCGGGTTCGTAAGGCAAGTGGGAGGAGGGTGTACTGCCTCCCCTCCCCCGACCACCATGCCGCACTGGGAAGTAGTCGGGCACCTGCTTCTTTCCTTTGTCACCGGCCATTAGTACTAACTATACGAAATTAAAAGATATGAGTTAGCACAATTAATTTAAATTAATTTATTAAAATAACTTAACATATATAAACAATTATATAAACATATAACAACAACTAATATATACATAACATAATAGAAACAATACATATATACTAATACTAACATACATAATCTATACATAACATACATATACTAACATATAATACTACTAGTTAACATAATATACACATACATTATATATTACTAACATAATATATACATACATGTATAATATATACATAACATAATATATACACATATAATATATTCTAAGATACTATATACATACATACATATATAATATATACATAGTATACATACATACATTCATACTATATACACACATACTATATACATACACATATTCACTATATACATACATACTATATACTATATAACATACTATATAATATATTCACTATATACATACTATGCTGGTGGTGGTGCTGGTGGTGGCGACCAGAAATATTCCTACAGACAAATTTTAAATCCTAAGGGTCCATGATTCTAATGGTTCAACTGTAAATGAAAACGTCTAAACAATTAGCTAGCGAAATTCCGCTAAGGAGAAAGCGGGATGTTACAGTTACCGTCGGTATTCACTGACTGTAACGTATCGGTAACACCAACCATTTAATTCTGGTTTGAACGTTGGGGATAACGCGCCGGTTACGTCTGAGGCTGTTACTGTCGGACTTGACCGAAGGGTAAGGTACAATGGTGAAAACGTGGTAGTTTATGATTGGTGGTACTTTACCGTCTGCTTTTACTGACGGTAAAGTTTTTCGCGACTTTTCCCGCGAATAATTACCGTTTATGTTACCAGCGGCGTGGTCAGCCGACGGTAATATTGTTCTTTCTTCTAGGTTATTTTTTGGTGAACCGGTTGCCGTCGAATATATTTTGTTGTTCGACGGTAATACCTTCGGCTTTGTGTCCGACGATAAAGTATGGACGGTAATAGTCAAAATTCTTATAGTGGTTTAAAACGTGCAATCATTGAGCATGTTTTCTTAAAGTTGTATATTGATACCGTCTAAACCTAACACTACAACAAGTATCTCTATGTCAAAGAAAAGCCAATGAGAAACAAGAACCTGAGATGATCTCAGTCCTGAACACAAGACTTGGCCCAAGTCACTAGGAATCCCAAAAAGTCGAGGCAATAATGAGTCATTCATTTACATACATAATCGTTAGGGAATATGTAACCTACATAGTCTTTATCATTATCAGACATCATGAACATATAATTATGGAGCACATAATTAGCCTCATGATGATATCGGCTTCAGTTACAAATCACCTCAATGTTCAGAACATGAACCATCCTTTTACAATATATATGCATAAACCTCATTCATGCTTTGTTACGTTCTCTAACTATTAACACCTTATATTCACTCATATATTAACTTGGTCGTCAAAGTAGTTTTTGCAGATACCACCCCAGTCGTACAAGAGTATTGCTCACCACATTTCTGTGCTCAACCATCTTGTTAGCTCTTGGATTTACTCTAAGGCCAGGGATATGAGTAGTATCTCAAAAGAGTCTAAATTACTCGTAACATTTGCGTTGTCTGTGGGGACAATTGATTACCACTTGTGTTAATCATTCAATAAAAATGATGTATGAATAATAATTTTATATTTTCAATGTATATCGTAAATATATCAAATGTTAAGCGGACTAAAATAAACAAAAAATTCAAAATAAGTTAGGGGACTAAAAAGTGTATTGTGTAAGAGTTAAGAGACCAAAAATAACAGAAAATTATTTGGGGGACCAAAATGAAAAATAAAAATAAGTTAGGCGACCAAATTGTGTATTTTACAAGAGTTGGGGACAAAAAAATAGAGAATTAGTTAGACGACCAAAATGAAATTTTTTTTAATAACAATGTATATAAATTAAACTCATTATTTATTTTTTTTCAAAACTATGGATTTAATTTTGATACATTATCAACGTAAACAAAATTATGCAATGATTTAATCATTCATTACTATATTATTTAAAGTATTTATCTTTTATAATAATTATTTTATATATATATATATATATTGCATAATTAGTTAATTGTGTAAAATATTTATACATATATAATGTTCCAAAGTTATTCTCAATTATTATTGTGTCTTACTTTAAAAATATAAATAAATTAGGGGACCTAAAAGTGTATTTTTGTAAGATTTAAGGGACCAAAAGAACTAAAAATTAGTTAGTGAACTAAAATGAAAAACAAAATTAAGTTAGAGGACCAAAATTGTACTTCTCAAGAGTTCGGGGTCCAAAAAGTAAAAAAAAAAAAAA
>QANU01074986.1:0-27417 GCA_003254905.1 Nissolia schottii | reverse complement strand
CATGGTTGTGACAAACCAAACCTGTGCCAAGGTCCGAGAAAGTGGTTAAAAAGGCTTTCATCACGAGTCCTAAAAGCCGTCTTGGGAATATCTTCATCTGAGACCCGTATCTGATGGTAGCCTGAGCACAAGTCAATCCTTGAGAACACTTTAGCTCCTCTTAACTGATCCATCAAATCGTCTATCCTCGGCAACAGGTACTTGTTCTTGATCGTGACCTTGTTCAGTTGCCGATAGTCAATACATAGCCTCATCGAGCCATCCTTCTTCTTCATGAACAACACTGGAGCTCCCCATGGTGATGCACTAGGTCGAATAAACCGCTTGTCCAATAGTTCCTCCAACTGATTTTTCAACTCCTGCAGCTCTACCGTGGACATTCGGTATGGCGCCATCGAGATTGGTCCAGCTCCCGGAACCAAGCTGATAGAGAATTCCACTTCTCTCCTCGGGGGAAACTCCGGAATGTCATCTGGGAACACATCCGGGTATTCACTCACCACCGAAATATGCATCACGTCCTGCTTTGCCTCCACCTCTGACGAAGCCAAAAAGATGAATCTCTGGTTCTCCATTGGACAACAGTACAAAACCACTGATTCTTCCTTAGAGGATGGCGTGCCTGGAACCGCGGAAGGAAAGGTTACCGACTTCTTCGCGTAATCCAAGATCACCTGGTTGTTGCGTAACCAGTCCATTCCAAGAATGACATCCAAACCCAGTAAGGGTAAAGAGATAAGATCAGCTACGAACATCCGATCCTGTAACTGAAATAGACACTGGAGGCATACTTGACAAGTCTCAACTGGTGGAGCGGTAGGGGTGGACACCCTCAGTATATAGGGTAGTACAATGGGTGATAAGTTCAGCTTCCTGACGCTATCAAGGGAAATGAAGGAGTGCGATGCCCCTGAATCATACAATACAGTCAAAGTAGTACCCAACATAGTGCACTTACCCACAATCAACCCTTCTGCATCCTCGGCCTCCTCGCCAGACATCGTGAAGACCCGTCCCTGTTGCTGAACTGGCAGTGGAACTCTTGGGCAGTATCTGGCGATGTGACCTTTCCTCTCCACATCTGAAACATATGTTCTGTCCCACATAGCATTCTCCCAGGTGGAGTCTTTAGCATTTCGGGCATGGCGGCCTGAACCCCTGACCTAGTTGAACTCCTCGAGGGGCTTGCCCGGAGCTCCGTGGAACACTACTCGGTTGCGGTGGCCTGACTGCTGAGGCCTAACCATCTGTTGCGGGGGTCTGACAATTCCTGGTCCCCTCGGTCCCTGAGGTCTCACCGCCCACTGTTGCGGTCATGGGAGAAACTGTCCTCTACCTCTGCTAGAGAACGGAGCCTGAAATTGTCCTTTCTGTCACTGGGCTTGGGAGGAACTCCTTTGCTCCTCCATCTTCCTCTTGTTCCTGGCGGTCCTTGCCCGGGCCAAATTCCTGGCCGACTCCTCTAGCATCATACACTTACTAACCAAGAGAGCATAATCCTGAATGTCCCAATGGTTGATAGCCATCTGCAACTCTTCCTTCAGTCCCCTCTGAAACTTTCCACGTTTCCATGCTTCATTGGGGAGCAACTGATATGTAGAGGAGTAGTGGCACAACCTCTCAAAGGCGGACATGTATTCAGCCACGGTCATGTCCCCCTGTTGCAGCTCCATAAACTCAGCTTCTTTCTGGTCCCTAAGCCCCTTAGGGAAATACTTGTTCATGAGTGCAGTGGTAAATCGCTCCCATGTGACAGGACCTCCCTGCTGCTCTAAAAGAGGTCTGGTGGTGTTCCACCAGGTTCTAGCCGCACCTCGCAGCTTCCGTGTAGCAAATCGAGCTTTCTGCACCTCTGTACAGGGGACATCCTCAAAAACCTGCTCCATTTCTGTTATCTAGTTATGAAGGAGTTCTGGGTCTATCAACCCTTCAAAAGTCGGGGGGTTTGCTCTTCCAAACTCAGCAAACTTCTTCGCTTCTGCCTCTTCAACTGTTGCGGCCAGATTTCGATGCATGGCAGCTGCTGCCATCTGATTCGTCGCCTGTGCTTGGGCTTGAGTGGCTTGGGCCTGAGCCTGAGTAGCTTGGGCCATTTCACGAAGGATGTCAGCAAATTNTTTCTGTTATCTAGTTATGAAGGAGTTCTGGGTCTATCAACCCTTCAAAAGTCGGGGGGTTTGCTCTTCCAAACTCAGCAAACTTCTTCGCTTCTGCCTCTTCAACTGTTGCGGCCAGATTTTGATGCATGGCAGCTGCTGCCATCTGATTCGTCGCCTGTGCTTGGGCTTGAGTGGCTTGGGCCTGAGCCTGAGTAGCTTGGGCCATTTCACGAAGGATGTCAGCAAATTCTGCCGGCTCCATCGTCCGCTCTGTATAATCTCTACGAGGCGGCATGCCTAATCTGTCGTACCTGCACAATTTCGAGGTGATCAGTCTCAAGAAAGGCGGGTACACATGAACTTAGCACATACCACTTAGCAAAGACATACACCGTTTCATGCTCGGAAGCATAGTGTTGCTCAGTTCATAGGCTCACGTAGGACTAAACTGCTCTGATACCAACTGTAATACCCTAGCTAACTGCATACCCTCGAGTAGTACACAATGCTCACTAGGTTGTTGCTCATGTGGTGGGATTACTCATAGTCCTTTATTATCTTTCAAAAATACCAAGTTTAGGAAAATGGGGACCCTTTTAAAACTTTTTAGTTAGTTACTTTATTTGCAAAATATGAGCCGCGCGTGAATCAAGCATATAATACAGCTGAAAGAGCTACTGGCTTACAACTGATATTCATACATAAATATTTACATAAGCAAACGTGGTCCATTACAAATATTTACATCAACAGTAGTCTAATATAATAAGCTACATATACAAGCCAAATACATTAAACTACATATCAAAATACATCTCAAAAAGAGTGGTCTTCTACTCATCCGTCCTCATACCATCACTGCTCCTCATGCGGCTCCTCATAGGGCTCCTCTTGGCTCTCATGATCTTCGCCTGCTCCTGGAAGCATAAGTGAGTGGGGGTGAGAACAGTCGTCCTCAGTGGTTAACCTTGGCGTAGGGGATCTCTTTTCTCACTTATCAACCAGGCTGCTCAGGTGTTTCTAAGTGAACATGCACACTATCATCCTACTGATTATTATCTGGCCTAAAGTTCTGAACGGCTTTATCTAGACTGGGGAACTACTCTTTCTTAGCTAAGTTCTCGTGCTCATTATCTTTAATTCGCGTACTTACATAGGCCGTCTCGAGCGTTCTCTTGACAACTACATAGCTTATCATACCTTATACTATACTCATACATTCATACTCATACATCATCATATACTCATGCATAATATACTCATGTAACTCATACATCATGTACTCATGCTTAGGAAATATGGGGATCTCTTACGTTTCTGGTTGGGCTAGTGAATCGGGTTAGCATCCTTCTTCATACATTGGTCCCTCGCTCATGTAACCGTGGCCTACGGCTACAACCACTTCTGTTTCCAACTTGACGATGACCCGGCTGCGCTCACACCAGAGTGGTTGCTATCCACCGATGGGGTCTAGTGTCCATCATCGCCAATCAAGCGGGCTACCCTTCCTACAAGTAGGGAGGTGGGGGTCCGTACTCTTTTGACGCAACCAAGCGGGGACTCATATCTCATCATCATACCTCATCATCATTTCTCATCATATCTCATCATACCTCATCACATCTCATCATAACTCATCATACATCATTCTCATGTCTCATCATCATGCCATTAACCTCTTTAACCGGTCCACCCTTTTGGGACTTGGTGAGGTAGCATCATTTACCAATCCACTCTTTTGGGACTGGTGAGGGGCGCGTCCGTAGACGTGCCAAGAGAAAGGATTCCTATCATATAACTACATACTTGTTCCCTAATGTTCAATTTTGATCTTTAAGCTTTACGTGATTAACCTCTAATTCTCATGATGCATGATAACATAACCATTTCTAGCATACATATTCTACATGCGATGCTCCACATACATCATCACACAAATGCTTCATGCACTCATCATAAACATACCTCATAAAAATATTCTACATGCATCATCCTAAGCATACCTCATGACATGCTCATCATACATCATCCTAGACATACCTCATAACATGTTCATCATACATCATCATAACCATAACTCATGCACTCATCATAGACATACTTCATGCACTCATCATAAACCTACCTCATGCACTCATAGACATACTTCATGCACTCATCATACATCATCATAAGCATACTACATGCATCTCATTTAGCTTGATAAGTGTTGGAAATGTGTGTCCAGGATAACCTTTATAAACCTTGTTTTGTAAAATGGTTAAGTTTCAGGCTAGGATGCTCAGCGGTTCCTGATGGCCGCTTAGCGCCCTAGAGTCCACGTGTCAAAAACTTATTTTCTGGTTCCTTCGCTCAGCGGGGCCTCTCACCGCTCAGCGGTTCACGAGTCCGCTCAGTAGCCCCTGGCGAGGCTGAAACTTACAACTTCGTTTTTCTTGCTTTCTTTCCCCCTTTGTCCATGGATCCTTCTTGAGGTTTTCACACATATTCCAACCCTTAAAATACCATCTAGTCCAGGTCACAAGACCCTTCAAAATCATCTCCTAAGTCCTAGCATAGCATTTCTAGCATAATTTCTCATAATCACATAATCATCAAAACAATCATAGACAACCATAAGCTCCAAGGAGATGAGCACACCAAGTTTACCCACTTTCTTGGGGCTGCAAAGAAGGCTGGAGAGGGTGGAAGATATGTGGGATCCTTGGGTGAATAGCCTCCTGAACTGGTTCCTAATTCCAGCAGTGTTTCGGCAGAGTTCCCGCACCGAACGATTTTTGGGTAGAGTTTCGGTAGTCTTGCAATTTTTTGATGAAAAATTCTGAACTTGGATCTGCCCCCACAAATTACCCTTTTGCCCCTTGCCAAAATTACAAAAATGCCATTTCTAATTTCTTTTCCTAATTAATTAATTCCAATGATAATCCAATTGTCAAATCAATGAATAGTAACTTAATTTTTAATTATTTTTCATGGAAATCTGATTCAATCACGTGGGCTGCCATCTTTGACTGCCTCCCGGTCCCGTTTCGCTCGTGTTTTATCGCTCACAGTGCCGGTGCGTCGCGCACGGTCGTCCAAAAAATATTCTGCTTATACCGTCGCGATCCTTTAATTTCCCTCTACCTAAAGGTATTAATACTTCAAGGCATTTGTGAATTTTTCTCCAGAGGAGTATTTTTCACAGATACCTTTGACCCGCTTTCTCTCGTCAGTGTCCGATCGGGGCCGTTCCGCTGGCGTTTCCGCGATCGCCAAAGCTTCCTAGTAACAATTTGGGGTTGCTATAGGGGTTTAGTCATCCTTTCCTTCATAAGGTATGGTTTCCCTAGATTGGGGCCCACTACTTAGTTCGGTTGGCTAAACGGGCCCAAACGGGACTGTCCTAGTGTCTGCGGAATTGTCCGAAAGTGAGCGGAACTCTGTTTTTCCGACGGTTTAATTTTTCCAATAAATTCTAAGGGTCATGAGGGACTATTTGAGTGTCATCAGAGTTTCGATAAGCTAAACAGATAAATTTTTATTAATCTCTGCATGTTAACCTATACAGGATGCTGTACGAACAGTTAATCGGGGAAATTTCACTTAGGGAAGGAGCGGGATGTTACAACTTGCATGCGGCGCATTTATTGCGCCAGTTGGAGCCAGCCTGGCATGGCGGCGCCGCCCTGACACGTCAGCGCCGCCCCTGCAAAAGCTGCCGGAGCATTTAATGAACCGCGTAAAGAGATAAGCCGCTCAGCGATTAAGAACGATTCGCTCAGCGATAACTCCTTCATCGCTCAGCGGTGGTACCTGTACCGCTGAGCGATGCCACCAGATTTTGCCTATAAATAGAGGAGGTCGTGCCACATTCGAAATCATCCTTCCCCCCTTCAAGACACCATTCTTCTTCCATTTTCTTTACACTTTAAAGCTTAGTTTAGTTTAGTTTAGGTTAGGAACAAAGAAGAGGCTTGTGAAGGAGCCGGGAGATCGAAGAAGCTTGGCGAACCGCTGTCATGACGGCGTGATAACGTGTCATGGTAAGCGTCTAAACCTTGCCTCTAAGATTCTCTTGTAAGATGGATTCCTAATCCTCTTTTTGTTGGGGTTTTGATCATTATTGTAGTATGATTGTATCCATGTACTATTACATATGAATCTATCAGTTTTCTTATGATTTGCTTGAATGGTTTTACACTTAATGCTAGTCTTTGTTTAGTGTTTCGATTCTTGATTTGGGACTTAGTTATATGAACGATAGTTATACTAATTAAGTCATCACCAAGTTAAGATCAACATCATTATGCTTAACTAGATTCTAGGCTTGAAAGCCGTAAAGTAGGTATATATTTAATTTGAACGACAAAAGCGCAGAGAAGCTTTCTACGATCTTGGCACAGTTGTGACAAAACCTAAGCCAGGTCAAGATTGGAAAAAGTGGTTAAATAGGCTTTCATCAATGGGACAGTTCATCATGCACACTTGGACATGGTATTAATGCAAGGACTGTTCATCATGCCGATGAGTCACGGTATCAATGCATGAGACCAGTCATCATGCACACTTGGGCATGGTATCGTATCATTCATCATGCACACTTGGGTATGGTATCATATCGCTCACCCTGTCGATCACCCCCTTTTTCGTAACAACTACCCATTCACACTTATCTTTTTCCTTAGAGTCTCCCCTTGTTACCTATGTTCCATTATGATCTTTTTAGTCATTAAGTGATAACCTCTAGTGATCTACAGCCCTCATGATGCATGCTTTCAGAAACACAATAAGTCCACAGTTATTTGCATATATAACCTTCTAAGTGTCTATACTAGTTGGAATACGTAGGAAAGCGTAAGTTCTTAAGTTCTTTATTAGTAATATAGAGATTGCATGTTATTGGTTAGGGTGATTCTAGGTTGATAGATCTTGATGATCGTAAGATTTATTGATTTAGGATTTGGGTTTAGGGTTTAGGGACACGACTACGGACATGCCCCTCACCAGTCCAGCAAGATGGATTGGTCAATGATGATGAACGAAAAGAAAGATAAATGTTATAAGGGTGACGCCACGCTTATGAGATGATGCTGATGTAACGATGTATGAGTCCTCGCTCGGATTGTGTCACAGGACAACCCCTCGCCATCCCACTAGGTGGATGATTATCTCTATTGTTGGCCAATAGACGGAACCATAGTTATTAAAATCGCTATTTAATATGTAAAATCATACGATTTTACGAGTTTAAGTTGTAAAATCGAGCTAACTCGGGTATAAACTCATATCTGGGTAAAATCGGGTAAACTCGGGTAAAATTGGTCAAACTTGGTCAAAATAGCGAGTTCAGGAATGAGTTTACGAGTTCATGTCACGGGGCACAAAACTTGAAAACGGCATCGTTTTAACTTACGTCGTTTTGCTCTTCTGATGAGTTAACCGTTTTGCTATTCAAAACGACGTCGTTTTACTCTTAAGAGGATAGGGCTGCGTCGTCTTCTTCGTTCATCCATCTCCTATTCTCGCGTCGCGACTTTTGATTCGGGGTTGGTTCTGCGGCGCCGCTTTGTGCTCCTGCTTCTGCCGCCGTTCACCCTACCGCCGCTTCGTGCTCCTGCTTGCTGCTTCTGCCGCTGTTCACCCTGCCTCCGCTTCGTGCTCCTACTTCTGGTCTTGCTCCAATCTCCTTCTCACCGGCGCCGTCAACACTGGTCTCGTGTTCCACTGCTCCTCCACCACCAGGTTTAAAACTTTGACCCCCCTTGGCCCCTTCAATTTATAACCTGAACTGAAACTAGTCAAACTCAATTGCTAACTCTGCTCGTATCTCTGAAACTCATTCAGTTGACTTCTGTCCCTCTATTCAATTGATCACATCATGGTAATTTGCACATCATGGTAATTTGCATATTATATTGCATATCTTCTTCCGGTTCTGTTGGAGATATTTGTTCCCATATTATATTTGAAATATTAGTCTAGTCAAAGAAGTTTGGTTAAGGTTAGTTTTCATTTTCAACCTGAGTTTAACCATGAATCTAGCAAATGAGACCTGCGCCTGTGCATGGTTTTTTTTGTTTATTAATCATTTTAACAAAGTTAGTGGTGAAAACATGGGATCACATACATGATACATTCACTGATTCACATGTTAGTTGATTCATTAATGTTGCTGGCTTGCTGCTATGTTAGTTGATTCATTAATGTTGCTGCTATGTTAGTTGATTCACATGACAGTTGATACATTATGTTGCTACTACTCAAAGCCTCTATTCAAGTCATGCTACTATGATTCACATTCACTAATTCACTAATTCACACATTCACTAATTTGTTTCTCTCTAAACTGTTAGTTGATTTTCTGATGCCATCTGAAGTTCACAATTGAAAACTTGGAAATTTGATTTGTTGGTTAATTTGTTTCTCTCCAAAGTTTGGTAACTTGGTAATTTGATTTCATTGTTAGTAATGACTAATGAGTCTGCTATTGGTAATTTGATGTCATTATGTCAACACCCTTGCAATTGCAAATACATTCCAAACTGTTGGTAACTTGGTAATTTGATTTCATTGTTGGTTGGTTCTGAAGTTCATGTGAGATTCATGTGAAGTTTGTTTTCTTAATTTGTTTCTCTCTAAACTGGTGGTTGATTTTGATGCCATCTGAAGTTCATGTGGTCTGAAACAGTGAACTGAATTTCATTGCTACTTATTTGATTTGATTTCATTTGTTTCGTGATTTGATCTGAAGTTCATGTGGTCTGAAGCAGTGAACTGTTGGTTGTTTCTTATTTCATTGTTGGTAATGCGTATGTTGTTAAATTGATGATTGATATGGATTTATAAATTATTTCTACTTTGCATTTTAGGATGTCTGAAACTATTGGGTCAGGAACTGGTTCAAGGTCAACGGGGTCAGGCAATAGACGTGGTGGTACCTCTAGAAGAAAAAACGCTGCTGGAAATAGACTTGACATTGGATGGAAGCATGGGGTTGATGTCCAAGGAAATGCTAGGAAGGTTAAATGCAATTATTGCTCAAAAGTTATAAGTGGAGGAATTTTTAGATTCAAGCATCATCTAGCTGGTACTAGAGCAGATGTCGAAGCTTGTGCTACTGTGCCTCAAGAAGTTAGAGAGTTGATGTTGAAGATTTGTGCAGAGGCTAAAGAAACATCGTTAAAGAAAAGAAAAATTGATGAAGATTATGTTGAAGAAACTGAAAAGGGCCATTCTTCCCAAGATAAAGGCAAAGGTGTTCTTAATTTTGGTACAAAGGAAAGAGGTGGAGGGGGAGTTCAGGCAACAATAAACCAAGTTATGAAGAGGGACTTAAAGGATCAAGTTGATTACCAGTGCGGCATATTCTTCTACACAAGTGCCTTGCCTTTCAATGTTGTTAAGAATCCTGAGTTTGCGAAATTCTGTGAGATGGTTGGGAGATATGGAATTGGATATAAACCCCTTTCCTTTCATGAGATGAGAGAAAAACTTCTGAAAAAAGCAGTGGAGAATATTGATGTGACCCTTGAAGAATTTAAGAAGGAGTGGAAGAGAACTGGTTGTTCAATTATGTCTGATGGATGGACAGATAAGAAAAGACGTAATATTTGTAACTTTTTGGTGAATAGCCCTAAAGGAACAATTTTCTTGTATTCATTGGACACTTATGACATATCTAAGACTACTGATAAGGTTTTGAAGATGTTGGATGATGCTATAAACTTTGTGGGGGAGGAAAATGTAGTTCAAGTGGTTACAGACAATGCTGCAAACTACAAAGCTGCTGGCGAAATGTTAATGCAACAAAGGAGTAGGTTGTATCGGACTCCATGTGCTGCGCATTGAATTGATTTGATATTGGAGGATTTGGAAAAAAAAAACTTGGTGCATCAAACAACCATAAAGAAAGGAAGAGGAATTACTGCATACATCTATGGAAGAACCATGCTCATTAGCATCATGAAGAAGTCTACAGAGAGGTAGGACTTGATTAGGCCAGGGGCAACTAGATTTGCCACTGCCTATTTGACTCTGTCTTGTCTTAATGACAATAGTGGAGCTCTGATGAGCATGTTTAGCTCAAGGGAGTGGAAATCAAGTAAATTTGCATCTACATCTGACGGGAAAAGAATCCAAAACATAGCTTTGGATAGCCGATTTTGGAAGAACATGCTCATTTGTCTCAAGGCTGCTGCCCCTCTCATTACCATCCTTCGTTTGGTTGACTTAGATGAAAAACCAGCTATGGGTTTCATATATGATGCAATGCATTCAGCTAAGGAAAAGATAAAGAACAACTTTCGTGATGTTAAGAAAAGGTATACTTCAATTCTAATTGAATCTTTGTTCAACTTTGTCTTATTTAGTTCTTATAGAAGAATATGTAATGTTCTTTTAAATTTGTAATCGTTTGCAGTTATGAACCTATTTTGAAAATCATTGATGAGAGGTGGGCAGATCAACTTTATAGGCCTTTACATGCTGCTGCATATTACCTTAATCCCCATTTTCATTATGACCCAACTTTTAATTCTAATGATGCTAATATCAAACAAGGATTGTATATGGGAAAATTGGTTCCTGATCAGACTGAGAGGAACAAGATTAGTGTGCAGCTACCTGATTTTCATTATGCTCGGGGTATGTTTCGTATGGACACTGCAAAAAGCAGCCGGAAGACTATGCTACCTGCTGAATGGTGGGATTTTTATGGTGATGGGTGCCCAGAATTAAAGAAGTTTGCTATCCGTGTTCTTAGCTTGGCATGCAGCTCATCTAGATGTAAGCGTAATTGGAGTGCATTTGAAATGGTAAGTGAAGTTAATCCATATTTTTGTTTTTATTTCCTTAATTTGATTTGATTTTTTTAGATTTAGCATAAGTTTTTGGATCTTTTATTATGATTTTAGGTTCATACAAAGAGAAGAAACCGCTTGCATCAGAAAAAGATGAATGACTTGGTATATGTGATGTACAACTTGAAACTAAAAAATAGGCAAATAAAGAGAAATCATGTTCTTCTTTTTGATGATATCAATTCCGATGATAAATGGATCACTGGACAAGGAAATGAGGTTGATGATGTTTATGAAGCCGATGATGAGAGTGATCAACCACCACCACCTCCACCACCGCCAATGAAGGATCCTGCCAGTGGGCATACTACTGAGACTACTATTGATGGAGTAGAAGGTGAACATCATTCTATTGAAGTGGACGCCGAAAATATGATCCCTGATGATCCCGTTGATGTAATGGTTGATCATAATGAAGTTGTGTCTAATAAAGGGGAAGAGGAAGAGGAAGATCAAGATGATGATGATGATGATGATGATGCTATTGAGGATGTTGGAGGATTTGAATTTTGAAACTTTTGTATTTGAAGTTTGAAGTTTGAACTATATTGTATGTTAGTACTTTATATTTTCTTTCTTTTAGTGTGTTTTGTTGTGAACTTGGAATGAGTATTATGTATGAATTCAACTTAGAACTCACATATTTCATATTTATTTGTTTTTTGTATGAAGTTAAAAATATTTATGAATTTCAAGTTTTATTAAATATATTTTTGTAGCATAATAATTTTTTAAAATATTTTTTTAATATTTTTTTAATAATAGGTAAACTCATACGAGTTTACGATCCGAGTTTACGGAAGCTCCACGAGTTTACTTAAACTCGCGAGTTTGATAACCATGGACGGAACATTAGTTATCCGCAGTGGTTCGCAACCACTCAGGTTTAGCGCTGCCTGGTCGACATCGATACGAGGACAGAAGCAGGTTGTCGATGTATGGCCATATCTAAAAGGGTGGAAGGACTCACGCGACCTAGGTCCATTAGTTAGCCGTGACCCAACGTGGCCCGATCCATTAGTTAGCCGGAAGCTGAGAAAGAAGGACGCGCCCTGGTCCATTAGTTAGCCGGCTCGCGTAAAAGAGTTCCAAAGTCCTCGTGCATAAGTTATGTGATGACTGAATGTATTTATGTAGAAGTACGTGAAGTATGTATATGCTATGATTTCCGTCAAGAGAATGCTCCAGACGGAATAGGTATGCACTCTACGAAGTAAGGAGGTAAAGATAACAAGCACGAGAACCTAGATAAGAAAGATTAGATCCCTCGTCACCTAGTAAAATAGATAAAGCTGCTTAGGATATAGGCCACAGACAATAATCAGTAGGGAGTTAGTATACATGAATGACACACACCAAAACGTCGTTAATTTTAATGCGTGATCAAATAATAATTTATAAACTAAGAAAACCCCAAAAACGTAGTACAGGGGCTAACCTGGGTCGTCTCTAAGGAAGCAATTTCCAAGCCAATTATAATAACAATTAAAAAAAAGGGGGTTTGGATTGTTGAATATAAAAATAAAGCAAAACGAAAGTAAGTTAACAATGATAAAAAAAAAAAAGCAATATCCTGCATACGGTGTTTCTAGATCAAGGATTAATTGTCATTGGTTCCTAATTAATTATTCATAAAGGGGATGTTGTTTATTAGTTGAAATCTCTAACTAATACTCAATTCACATAAGAGATTACGATCGTCAATCCCCTAAGCATTTATTAATATAGGAATTAAAACTAAGATCTCAGCATTTAAAATCCATATCAATTATGTCCCAATTGCACAACCTAATTAAATCTAATTAGTTCCCCAAAAAGTCCCCAAATCCTAAATCAATAAATCCTACAATCGTCAAGATCTATCAACCTAGAATTAACCCTAACCAATAACATGCAATCGCTATATTATTAATCATAGGCGGAACAAATCATGAAAAAACATTAAGCACAAGACCTCGAATTAATCCTAATCTAGAGTTACCGCATGCAAGATATTAAGAAATTACTCCTCCATGGGTGGAGGATAAAAACTCATAATAAATAAAGAATAAGAGAGTGGAAAATAATAGAGAATTAAAGTAACAAAACCTAAATACAATAATGGGAGAAATTCGCAAATATTTGGGAGCTTGCGTTGTCAATGCGAGCGCTCTACCAATCCTTGAAGAACTAAGAACTAAGCAATACTAACATAAACCTAAAGTGCATAAAATAAAAGAGAATAGTGCAGAAAATAAAAGCGGAGGCTAAGTATGAAGTTCTTTTTCAAAGTTGTTGAGAGAGGATATCTATTTGTAGAGGATTGGCACAAAGTGGGAGTAAATCCCGCACTTTCAGCACAGCAATTAGTAAAATTGCGATAACTTCGGCTACAAATATCGGATTAAGGTGATTCAAATCTTCAATTAAGGCTAAGAAATAGATCTACAACTTTGTAGTTGAGGTCAAATCGAGATTGAATGTTCGTCCTGGCGCAAAATTCGTGGCAAAGTCAGCGTTAAAAATCTTCAGCAAATCTTTGACCAATTTTTTTTGAATTTGAATTTAATCTTGCATTTATTGGTCTCAATCTTCTCTTCAAATCTCTTCTTTAAAATTTATATCTTATCAACTCTCCTTCAAATCTTCAATGATCCTCTTTACAATTTATTTTCTGCAACAAAAATAGAAAACTAAAAAGGACAAAAGAAATCTACACATTAAATTCTAAGATAAAGTAGTGCTTAAAATTGCATTTTTCTCAATTTCTCACAAAAGAGGATAACGTGCAAAACATATTAATTAAGCATTAAAATTACACATTTTTAGTATACAATGTTCAATTATAGAATAATAAAATAGGGTACAAATTTCACCTATCAAAGAACATGTAGAGATCTTCTGACCGGCCTTGTTTATAAGTGAGTTAAAGAAGTACCCCTACGCTAAGGTGAACCACTAAGGACGAACGTTCTCACCCCCACTCGCTTATGCTTCAGGAGTAGACAAGGGCTATGAGGAGCCATACGAGGAGCTGCACGAGGAGCAGTGAAGGGCAGAGCATAGGCTACCAAGAGCGGAAGGATCGAACCCGAGCCCACAAAGACAAGCTAGTACGGTAGCATGCTTGATGGACTTTTGCTATGTATTTTTTATGTACATGACAAGTATATGTAAATTATTACTATACTATATGGTTGTTGTAAATTATCTGTAATGGACCATGTACTTGCCCATATCGATGTTTATACTAGGAATGATTAACACTCGTAAACTCAAGCTCTGTTGTTGTATCATATATCTTGATTCTCACGTGGCTCATACTTTATGAATAAGTACCAAGTAGAAAAATTTTAAAACGGTCAATATTTTTCTTAACCCAGTATTTTTGAAAAGTAATGAAGGACTATAAGTATTCCTACCAAGTGATTAACAACCTAGTGAGCATTGTGTACGACTCGAGCGTAGGCAGTTAGCTAGGGTGTTACAATTGGTATCAGAGCAGTTTGGTCCAACGTGAGGCTGCGGACTGAACTGCACTATGCTTTCGAGCATGATAACAGTGTATGTCTTTGCTAAGTGGTATGTGCTAAGTTTAGGTGTACCGGCCTTTTTTGAGACTGATCAACTCGAAATTGTGCAGGTACAACAGATTAGACATGCCACCTCGGAGAGACCCTACGCAGCACACTATGGAACCGACAGATTTTGCCGACATCCTTCGAGAGATAGCCCAAGCCACTCAGGCTCAAACCAAAGCCACCCAAGCTCAAGCTGAGGCAACAACACAAATGGCAGCTGCCACTGCGCACCAAAACCCTGCCCCGGTGGCGGAAGAGGCAGAAGCTAATAAGTTCGCTGAATTTGGATGGGTGAACCCTCCGATCTTTGAAGGACTGATGGACCCAGAACTCCTCCACAACTAACTAGCAAAAATGGAACAGGTTTATGAGGACATCCCCTACACAGAGGTACAGAAGGTCCGTTTTGTGACGGGGAAGTCAGGGGTGCCGCCAAGACATGGTAGAACTCCACCAGACCTCTCCTGGAATAACAAGGAGGTCCCATCACATGGGATAAATTTAAAATTGCCCTCTTGAACAAGTACTTCCCTAAGGGGCTTAGGGATAAGAAAGAAGCAGAGTTTTTAGAGCTACAACAAGGGGACATGATAGTTGCTGAGTACACGTTCGCATTCGAGAGATTGTGCCTCTATTCCTGCACATATCAGCTACACCCTGATGAAGAGTGGAAGTGTGGGAAGTTTCAGAGGGGATTGAAGGAGGAATTACAGATGGCCATTAATCATTGGGACATTCAGGATTATGCCATCCTGGTAAGTAAGTGCATGACGCTGGAAGAGTCGGCCAAGAACTTCACCAGGGCCAGGAACTCAAGAAATAAGTGGAGGATGGAGGAACAAAGGAGTTCCTCGCAGGCACAGTGACAGAAAGGACCCTTTCAGGCTCTGCTCCCTGGGAGAGGTAGAGGAAAGTTTCTTCCCCGACTGCAGCAATGGGCGGGGAGACCCCAAAGTCCGATGGGACTAGGATTTCCCAGGCCCCAGCAACAAGCAGTTAGGCCACCGCAAACGAGTGGTGTTACAAGATGTCCTGGACAAGATCCCCGTGGAGTCTAACTAGTGAAGGAGCCTAGGACGCCCTGTTCAAAGTGCGGAAAACCCCACTCGGGAGAATGCCTCGCAGGGCGGAATGTGTGCTATAGGTGTGGACAGGGCGGTCACTTCACCAAATTTTGCATAGCTGTTCCACTACCAGCTCAACAACAAGGATGGGTCTTCACCCTATTCGGGGAAGAGGCAGAGGATGCGGAAGGCTTGATCATGGGTAAGTGTACAATGTTGGGTAGTACTTTGACTGTACTGTATGATTTGGGAGCATCACACTCCTTCATTTCCTATGACAATGTTATGAAACTAAACTTATCGCCTGTAGCATTACCCTACACACTGAGGGTGTCTACTCCCACCGCTTCACCTGTCGAGACGTGTCAAGTATGTCTCCAGTGTCCACTCCAGCTACACGACCGGATGTTCATAGCTGATCTCATATGTTTACCCTTGGTGGGCTTGGATATTATTCTAGGAATAGATTGGTTACGCGACAATCAAGTGGTCTTAGATTGCGCTAGGAAGCTGGTAACCTTTCCTCCCGTGGTTACAACCACGCTGCCTTCTAAGGAAGAATTGGTAACCCTGTACTGTTGTCTATTAGAGAGTCAGGGATACATCTTCTTAACCTCTTCCGAGGTGGTGACACAACAGGAAATCGAACATATTCCTGTGGTATGCGAATACCCGAGTGTATTCCCAGATGACCCCAGAGTTTCCCCCGAAGAGAGAACTCTGCGACCTAGAGTTCCCTGGGTTACTTAACACCCTCGGGAATTCCCAGTTCACTTCGTCACCCATGTCCAGGGCTCTATGGGACTTCTAAGTTTCATTCCGTTCAGCGTCCCTATGGGTCTGCCCAACGGTCCCTCAAACCATACACGTCACATACTTCGTTTTAAAAATCGCTTTTCAAATCAGTCTTCGGGTCGCTCAGCGCTTGATGGGGCTGCTCAGCTATCCTTGAAGCTTACCACGTGTAGAAACATTTTCTAACCTTATTGCCAAGTCCCAACCCGAGGCCGCTTAGCGGGTCATAAGGCCGCTCAGCGGTTCATAAGACTGCTCAGCGGTTCATGAGGCCGCTCAGCGCTCTGGGTGCAGCTTGAGCATCCTCCTTTGTTTTCTTGCTTTCCTTTCCATCCTTTTCCATGCTCACTTCTTGGGGTTCCTCCACAAGTTCCAACAATCATTATGCAACATATTTCATCTTGGAAAACATACTCAAATCATCTATAAATCCTAAGCCTAGCATAACTAACAGATTGTTCAACAGTTCATAGAATTGCACAGAATCAAGCATAAGCACACATAAGCCACCAAGGAGGTGAGCATGCTAAGTTTACCCACTTCTTTAGAGCCTTAGAGAAGGTTGGAGATGGTTAAAGAGGGTGTGGGATAGTCCTCCAAGTATAGAGCTTTATCCTTGCTTGTGTTGGGCTTTTCACAGCGTGACTGCAGCGCACACGAGCAGAGTTTCAGCTATTCCGAGAGGATGGATAAATGAATTAAGCGGTTGAATGGCATGGCTATTTATAGCCACGAAATTTGCCTTCATTTTCCCATTTTATCCTTCCCCAAAATTACTATTTTGCCATTATTAATTTAATTAATTAATTTGGATAAATAAAAGGTCACATCCATGAATAGTAACCTTTATTTTAATAATTTTGCTCAAAAATCTGGTGCATCACGTGGGGGAAATCAGATTTGGGTCCTACCTAGTCCCAGTGCGTCGCGTATGGTCGTCCGAAAAATATTCCGAGCATACTGCCGCGATCCCCAAATTTCCCTTGACATGGAATTGAGGTCCCCTAAAGGCTTTTGTGAATTTTTCTCCGGGGGAATATTCTTCAGAGATACCTTTGATATGTCGTTAGGCTCCAGTGACTGCAGACACCCAGTTCGCTTATACTTCCGCTATCACCTAGTCTCCCTAATGAGGTTTTGGGGCTACTCCATGGTATTTGTAACTTCCCCAGTACCGGTTGGGTTTCCAGAGACTTGGGACTCTCTACTCAGTTCTACCGGCTAAACGAAGTTGTTCTAGTGTCTGCAGAATTGTCAGAAACTGCATCAATCTTCATTTTTCTGACACTTTAGGTTTTTCATCCATCTATAGGGGTCGAGAGGAATCATTTGAGTGTCAGCAGAATTTGGTGAAACCAAACAGAATAATTTCTACAGACTTCCACATGTTAACTCATACAAAGGGCCCTACGAGCAGTTATCTGGGGAAATTTTCACTAAGAAAAGAGTGGGATGTTACATGGACACAATTTACAACAGCCTTCATGGACAAGTACTTCCCGATTGGACTAAGAGAACAGAAAGAGGTAGAGTTCCTCACATTGCAACAGGGCCACATGACGGTATCCAAGTACACGGCCACCTTTGAACGACTATGCCGCTACTCCCGCACGTACCAGCTCAAGCCCCGACGAGACGTGGAAGTGCATAAAATATTAAAGGGGACTAAAGCCGGAGCTTCAGATGTCTGCCAATCACCTGTACATCCACAACTACACCATTCTAGTCAACACTTGCCTGACCCTGGAAGAATCAACCACCAACTTGACACCTGCAAGGAATGAGTGGCTTAAGAGGAATGCGGTGCAGCAAGGGAGCTCGGCACAAAAGCCTAGGAGGAAGGGACCTTTCCAGCCCCTTTTCCTTAGTCTGGGTAGAAGGCGGTATCCATATCAGCCCCAGCAACAACAGCAAGGACATGCCCCGGATCAGTCCCAGCAAGACCAACCACAACAAGGGGGCGAGCGTAGGCCACCTTGCCCGAAGTACGGCAAGTTCCACAGTGGAGATTGTCTGAATGGGAAGGATGTTTGCTACCGGTATGGGAAACCTGGCCACATCTCCAGAACGTGTAGGGAGATCCTACTCGACAACTAGCCAGGTATCTGTCACCTATCCGGGGAACGTGGAAATATCGCCAAAGATTGTACAACAGCCCTACCAAAGATCCCGCCAGGACGAGTTTTTACCTTAACGGCTGAACAAGCAGAGGAAGAAGAGAAGTTGGATTCGGGTAAGTGAATCAAAAATATTTGGGACTTTAGACGTATGCAAATTTCGGGGGGAAAATTCTTTTAAGTGGGGTAGAATGTAACATCTCGATTTTTCCCTTACAAAGATTTCGCGTGATTAACAATTTCGCGTAATTAAAGGTGTCCTCAAGATGATTATTTAGACTGGAAATTTTATTATAAAGATTTCTCATCCAAAATACCAGTCAAGATAATAGTTTTGAAAGCTCACACAAATTTCGTGAGTGTCGGAATAACTTTCGCTTAGCACCGGAATTCTATCAGGTCCCAAAGGTATCCGTAAAATATACTCTTACAGAGATATGTTCACGAATACCTCAACCGGACATGTCCTCCTGACCGGATAATTAGTAGATTATGACTATGTGTTCTGAATATTTTTAGGATATCCGTACACGAGCGATTAACGACCAAACGCGATCAAACATTATCGAAGAAGGGACATGCCTGAAAACAAAGCAATTGACCACGCGGTCAAAGCCAGCAAAGCATAATAAATGCTTCTTATCTTACTTATTTATTTTCTTTTGCTTTTTTCTTTTTCTTTTCCTTCTGGCCGAAGCTTTGGCTATAAATAGCCAAGCTTTCACGGCTAGAATTGTTTCAAAAATTCTCTCTGTTTTCATACACTTTTGGTTCTGGTAGTGCACACTGCGGTTAAAACATACCTAGCTAACTGAATACACTCGAGACGTACGCAATGTTCGCTAGGTTGTTTGCTTCTTGGTGGACGTACTGTTAAGTCCCTCATACGCTTTCAACGTAATTATTCAGGAAAATAGGGACCCATTTTTTTCAATTATTCAGTTCCTAAAGTAGTGTAGAAAATAGGAGCCGTGCATGTGCGAATAACAGTTAAGGAAAACGATAGAGCCAGCGGCTGGCAGGTAAACAGGTACTAGTCCTACATTTATTACATCATTAAAGGGTCCTTAAAGGGTCCATAAGATATAGTGACACATCATAATATACCTATTACATTCCATCATACATAACTACGTAGCTTCTAAGTTTCACTACAAGTTCTTTCAAAATTCCCAAGGCTGGTCGGGTCCCTTTCTTCTCAGCCTCAGGCGACAGTCTACGTCCGGGGTGTCCGTCACAGTTCTTCATCAGGCTCAACAGCGTCAGCATAGTAAGAGTCATCATACGTTCCTGGAGCCATAAACGAGTGAGGGTGAGAACGGCAAGTTCTCAGTGGTTAAAATTCTAGTATGGCCTTGTATTTTCTCGGATATTCTCCAGGCCGCTCAGGGAACCTCTAAGTGTCATGCATACTAGCCCCCTACTGATTATTATTCTTGGACCTATATCCTGAGCAGCTTTATCTAAGTTATTAGGTGATTGGGAATCTACTCTGGATATTGCCTAGGCTTTGTGCTATTTTCTTTATCTCGTCTGAGTGTGGCAATACGAAATCGCCTGCTCGTTTTACCGCTAACTGACATACTAGTCATCTTGGGACGTTCCCTTGGCGATACATAATGCATAATATCATACATAACTATAAACTTGTCTACATATATAAGCATAAACATACAATCATTCATTCATATGCATATCTATCTCATGCATGTCGGGGATCTGGAATTCTCTTACGCGCCCTGTGGCTGTGTCCTTCTTAGTCCTTTCACCTTTGTAACTGTGGCCTCGGCTACAACCTCTTTGCTTTCCCTATCGTGTCGACCCGGCAACGCTCTTAACCGGTGTGGTAGCTAGCCACGTAAATCTCATAGGAGGAAGACATCGAATGCGATAGGTACAACTACTCCCCTAACAGGAATGGCGAGGGATCTAACCTTGGACTCGATCAGGTGTGGACACGTAGGTCAGACCTTGGACTCGACCTGGTCAGCCCTTGGACTTAGTCGCGCTCTTCTTCATTCTGTTCTTAACTGGGGCCCCTTCTTTCCTTTCTTTCTTCAGCCCTTGGCCTGTGCTCATCATCATAAGGCCTTGGCCTTCTTGTCAATCTCGGGCCTTGGCCCGTTGCTATCACTATCAGGCCTCTGCCTGCGTTGGTCTAACCAATCCAGCTTGCTGAATTGGTGAGGGGCGTGTTTGTAAGATGTGCCAAGAGAAACAGGGAAACATCCTAGTTACATAACTATACTCTTTAACTAAGGTCTTTCGGACCAACTGGGGTCGGAACCTTCCTAACTCGTCTTCGTTCCCTAGGGTTCAATTATGATCTTGTTAGACTTTACGTGAGGACTTCTAGTTATCTACAGTCGTCCTAGGTCATACGACGACCTGTTCCTCATGATACATGTTTTCTGGTACAAGGGTGTGCATAACCGCACTTGTTGGATCCCATAGAATAGGTAAAACTCAAGTTCTTTAGGAAGCATTTGAATGATTAGGGTTTGGGAATTTAGATGAATTCCTGAGACTTCTTTCATTCGATTGAAATCCTTCTCAGGTTTTCATTCGATTTAAATCCTCATTCAATTGATTATAATCCAAAAATCCTCCAATCGATTGCCGTGGGAATTCAATCGATTGAACTAGTTCAAAATTGGCTCCCGAGAGCATTTTCTCCCAGGGGTTTTCACCGTAACTCTTTTCTCATTTTCCAGTGATCCAACCAGTACAGTTATGGTTCCCAAACATCAAAATCATCAAGAATCAATCTATACAACTTACTTCCTATCGATTCTACCAAGTATTTTTCTAATTAAATACACATAGATACATATACACAGTCATATAAATAACCACATAGACAGTGGGCTTAGAGGTACCCACTTCCTATGCGGATTCGGAGTTGATAAGGTGATTGCGAAGAAAATCCTCGTCATAGTGGCGTTCTTCAAAGAGTTTTTGGGAGTCTAGCAGTGCTTTCGAGATGTGCACGAACAGGACTAGAAATAGAGAAACTGAAGGAAAGTAAAATATGAAAATTTTTAACTCAGGGGACCATTTTATAGCCCGTGGCCCCCTGCTGTAACATCCCACTTTTTTCCTTAGTAAAAAGTTCGCAAAGACAAATATAAAATAATTCCTACATTAAGTTAGGAAGGTAAGAATAGGAGTTTTAGGTCAAAAACATCCCTAGAACAAAGGGTTTTGTCATTCTGCGAAATTTCACAGACAACAGAAAGACTATATCTGATCGCTGGAATTTACCGACGCGTCAAAGGTATTTGCGAAGAATACTCCTTCGGAGAAAAATTCACAAATGCCTTTAGCTAACCTCAATTCCATGTTAAGGGAAATTAGGGGGTCGCGACAGTATGATCAGAATATTATTCGGACGACCGTGCGCGACGCACTGGGACAGCGAGCGAAATGGGACCGGGAGGACCCAAAATCTGAATAGCCACGTGATGGTAATCAGATTTTAAAGGAAAAATAATAAAATATAGGTTACTATTCATTAATTTGACCCTTTATTTATCTAACCTAATTAATTAATTATTTAAATTAATAATGGCAAAATGGTAATTTTGGGGAAGGGAAAAATGGAAAAGGAAGGCAAATTTCATGGCTATAAATAGCCCCCACCATTCAGCCCATTTTCCATACACAAACTCTCTTGGAGGAGCTGAAACTCTGTCCAAGTACATTGCGGTTACGCTGCTGAAATTGCAGCAGAAGCTAGGACGAAGCTCCATGCTAGGAGGACCACTCTCCCCCACCTTTCTCATCATCCAACCTTTCCTAAGGAAGTGGGTAACTTAGGCTTATTCACCTCCATGGTGTTCTTGATTGATTGTAGGGCTTTATGAATGCATGTGTGTTTGTTAGGAGATTTAGTTTGATGAATATGTATGGATATGCATGTAGATGGTTAGGATGATTTTAAGTGGCTAGTGATGAATGGAATCATGTGTTTTAAGCCTTGAATAAGTGTGAAAGTTGGTTAAGAAAAGTTAAGGAAAGATGGTTCAACTCTCGGGTTACAGGTGCTGGAAGCCTCAGGGCGCTGAGCGGCCAGCCAAGACGCTGATAAGCCTGGGCTACTTCTGAATCCTAATGCGAAGAAGTCACGTGAGGAGTTTCAGGTCAGGGCATTGAGCGGCCGAGGCAAGGTGCTGAGGGAGCTCAAGGAAGCGTTGAGCGGCCGAGCAGGGCACTGAGCAGCCACAGGGGTGCGCTGAGCGGGCAAGGCAGGGTGCTGAGCGGGCAAGGCAGGGTGCTGAGCGACCTGAGAACCCTAGGACCCTAACTAGACTTATCCAAAGAGGCTAAGCAGAAGTAATCAGGTCATGGAGCCACATCATTTCATCTGCATCACCCCCAGCCACCCAAGAACGATGATGATGGAAAAGAACATAAAAAATGACAAGTATATGCATCATGAGGATTGGTCGTCGTTAGGCTTAGAGCGACCCTAGACCGCTAAAGTTAAATGACTTAATGTTTGAAGACAATAATTGAACATAGGGAACTGGTAATATCTTAAGAAGGCCTGACCACCAAGGGTAGGTGTACCTTGAAGAAATGACATAGTTATATAATAGGAAATCCCTCTCTTGGCAAGTCAAACCTGACAAGCCCCTTGCTAGTTCCCCAAGTTGGATTGGTTAATGATTATGATACGCAGGCTTTGGTCTGAACGCGGGTTTCAACCAGGTACGAGAAAGAAAAAGAGAGAAAAGAAACTAAGGAAAGAAAAGAACGTTTGAGCTTTTACGTCATGACGGTTAAAAGACGGGTAAGATGTGCAAAATGAACACCTTTGTGCATGAAGAAGGAACAACGTGGTCTATGAACATCAGACAGAGAAAGAGAAGGAACAGACCAAATGAACATCTTGGTCCAGAAATTCTGGATGTGCAAAATGAACATCTTTGTACGAAAAGTTCGGACAGATGAAAGGAACACCCTGTGTACACAAGGACGGACACAGGCGAGCCGACTCCTAATTTACCACCAAGAGGTAGACCCCCACCATTCGAAGAGTAGAATGGTTTAAATGGGTTGTAGCTGCAAAAGGGATGATGACCCCACAGACTACATGGGACCGCTTCTACCAGTAACACTAAGGACGTCGCCATAAGCGCGTAAGAGAACCCCTGCCCTCATGCATGATGTATATGTGATGAATGTATATTGTATGCGATGTATGTAGATTGTATGACTGCATTAAGTAACCGTCTATGAACACGCACGTGATGGTCTAAGTAGGATTGCGAGGAATAATAGTAAGCGCGAATGCCTAAGTAAGTTAAAGATATAAGCTGCTCAGAATCATAGGCCAGATAATAACTAGTAGGGTGTCTAGTATGCATGAACACCTAGAGGTTTCCTGAGTGGCCTGAAGCATAATCGAGTTAATTAGCCCCCACAGGCCTAGAGTTATTCACTGGGAACCACATGTTCTCACCCCCACTCGCTTGTGACTTCAGGTGAATACGATGAGCCTACTGCTGAAGAAGTGGAGGTTCCTTCGCAGTAGGATTAAGTACCACGACCCCGAGACGGGGGAAGTCATGGAGACGGAGACGTACTTAACCGTGGAGTGCCCCAGCCCTCTACGGACAGCCCCAGCAGCCCTTACAGGCCTTGGATAGTCAGTAGCTGACCCTATCCTCCTTGAGATCAATGATTATGAGCTCCCACCTTATGAAAAGGACGTGGAGATCGATCCAAATTCCTGGCCACCTCGACTTCCGCAACACTTCCACTGGTGTGGAGCCTGGAAGAGCGTCATTTTCCCCTATCACCGTCGCTTTTTGCCACGTGCACATGGACGCCGAGGCAGGCCCGTCCACCATACATGAGGACTTGCCAGCAGTTCTGGAAACTCCCCCAGCTATAGCAGAAGACCCAATGCGGAGGACCCGACGAGCACGAAACTCCTCGGATGAAGAAGAGGAGGAGGAAGACCCGAAAGAGGAGACCGACCCTGACCCGGACGAGGAGGATTGATGTTGGAGCACCCACTGACCTGCTTATGTCTCACATGACCTTTTTGCTAACCTCAGATGCCGCTACTCTTTTTGGACAAACCATGTGTAACTGTATATAGGTGTGAACTGATGTATAAACTGTGTGTATGCTCTTGACTGCTTTGTATCTATGAACCTATATGTACAATTATGTCTAAATTGTAAATTAATGGTAGATGGACCCTATGTTGTGTAATTGGCGTGTAAGCATTTACTAGATTTACTTTTCTCTGATTATTCGTATGCAGCGAGCATAAGATATAGCTCACACGCGCGCATGGTTCCTAATTGAATTAGAAGGGTAACTTATAGTTGAAAGAAACAAAATAGTGTCCATGTTTTGGGATAACATAACTATTTTCCACAGATAGCTAGGGACTAAGAGTATGCCCACACGACGAATAACAACCTAGGGGACGTAGGTTATGACTTAAGCATAAGCTATTACCTAGGGTGTTACACCTGCTACCTTATTTTTTTTATTAATTAATTTTATTATAAATATCTAAAATATTCGGGTCCTCAGTTCGGTTCCAGTCACGCTTGCTCGCGTTTGGTAACCATTCACCGGTGTACGGATATCCAAAAAATATTTCGGACTCATATCCGCAATCTACAAATTTTCCTGGTCAGGATGGCGTGCCAAAACAAGGTATCCGGGAACTTATTTTCGTCAGCTTATATTTAATAGATCCCTTTGGCACCCAACCGAATCTCCGTTCTCACCGAAAACTGGCATGGACCTTCCGGTATTCCGCGAGATCGTAACTCCCTAACTTTATCCAAGGTTTAAGTTTACACTCTGGATTGGCAAGATCTATAGATTTTGTAAAAAATTTCTAAGGGAAGGCCCGAGATGCTACAGCGGTAACGCTGCCGAACTCAGGAAAAATAGGAGGAGCATACCAACGTGAAGAGGATATTTTTCTCATCACTTTCACCAATTCAGAAAAAGCTTAGGAAGTGGATAATCCTAGACCTACTGTTTATGTGGATTTCTGTGTTATTTTATATGTGTTTATTTGTGAAACTGATTTAGAAAATATTATGTGAAAAATATAGAGATTAAGTTGTGAAAGTGATTTTGAGTAGTTTCAATGTTAGAAAAATATAATTGTATTGGTTGGAACGGTGTAGAAAAGCCTCAGGTTTACGAAGAGAATTTTGAAGCTGCAACTGTTCACCAAGCGGCACGCTGAGCGGTGCACTGAGCGGCCTTGACCAGTCGCTGAGCGGCCTAACTTGAAGAACCATGGTTTTGAAACATAAAAGGGGCACGTTTTCATGTTATTCGAGTGACAAAGCTTTGCCACTCCAATAATCCTTAAAGAACTTAAGATTTTACGCTTTCCTATGTATTCCAACCAGTATAGACACTTAGAAGGTTGTATATGCAAATAACTATGGACTTATTGTGTTTGTGAAAGTATGCATCATGAGGGTTGTAGATCACTAGAGGTTATCACCTAATGACTAAAAAGATCATAATGGAACGTAGGTAACAATGGGAGATTCTAAGGAAAAAGATAAGTGTGAATGGGTAGTTGTTAGAAAAAGGGGGTGACCGACAGGGTGAGCGATATGATACCATGCCCAAGTGTGCATGATGAATGATACGATACCATGCCCAAGTGTGCATGATGACTAGTCCCATGCATTGATACCATGCCTCATCAGCATGATGAACTGTCCTTGCATTGATACCATGCCCAAGTGTGCATGATGAACTCTCCCATGCCTGGCAAGCATGGTGGAACGATCCCGCGCAACATATGCATGATGAATAGTCAAGTATGTCTGCATGCATGTGTTAGTAGTTACGGTTACGTTACGAAGGTGTATGATGGTCAAGAATAGAAAGCATGAGAACTAAGAAGTAATTAAAGGAAACAAAATTAGATTCCCCGATTACCTAGTAAAGTAGATAAAGCTACTCAGGACCCAGACAAAAGATGATAATCAGTAGGAGTTTAGTATGCATGAACCCCTAGAGATCTCCTGAGTGGCCTAGAATATAACAGAGTAATGAACTAATAGGTAGCGCTAGGGATCCCCACCGAGGACGAAGAGTTCTCACCCCCACTCCTTATGGATCAAGGTGTGCAAAGCGAATGGATCGACGAGAGAGATGCATGGTAGGCGACGGATGGCTGCTGTAGGATAGTTCCAGGGCATAAGCAAAGTGACGATATTCGCATTAGGGCGATAGATATTTTGTATTATGATCTATGACTTTTATAACTTTTTGTGTAAATACCTACTATTATGCAGATGTGTAATTATATGCTGGACTTTGGTTGTAATTATATGCATATACTCTTCTTATTCTATTTCGGTTATCCCTCAACTTGCCTAAGACGCTAGCGTTTGTTATATATGTTTCATTGATCACGCACGGCTCCTAGATTGTAAATTGATAAAGTAAAAGAACGATTTGCAAAATGGTCCATATTTTCGCCTAAGCAATATTTGCAAGGTAAGAAGTAGGGGCTAAAAGTAACCCAACCAATGCAGATAACATCCCTATAATCAGTGTTATGACTATAGCGTAGACTGAAGGTAGGGGTGTTACATACATACTCTTCATTTTCTACTTCGGTTATTGATAGGTGTATTTTATACCCTATTTTATTATTCTATAATTGAACATTGTATACTAAAAATGTGTAATTTTAATGCTTAATTAATATGTTTTGCACATTATCCTCTTTTGTGAGAAATTTATGCCAAGAAAATTAGTTTTAATGCACAACGATATCATCTCTTGTCTAAATGTACTCTTATTTTTGGATTGTCATGTATTTTACACAGTTGTCTGGTAGCTAGTGAGTCGGCTTAAGTGCCTCCGTGAGTTTCGCGGCTTTGTAGGGGGATGTAAATAGTGTCGCCGCACCAAAAAGATTTTTCTTT
>QANU01074965.1:0-26783 GCA_003254905.1 Nissolia schottii | reverse complement strand
CTGAAATATGGCTATATGCCACATGCTGAAAAAGGCTATATGCCTATGCTGAAAGGTCGTGATCACGTGAGCCACTATGATCCCACTTCAGGAGGTCTAGGCATCCTGAATGTGGAAGCCCGCCACAGGTGGTGTCGAGATGGCATACCTGGAGGTGTGCGGTTACCACGCCTATGCATTGTCGAAAGGGGGCAAGCTTAGGTGGGGGTACAATATCCGCCCACTGTCGAGGGGTCCCGAGGGGGCACACTGCAGGTGGAAGCCCACCGCAGCAAGGTCTGGACAGTGTCGGCCTATACTGAGGATGTGAGGTTATTCCGTCATACTAGTGTCACAGAGGACATTACTATGGTGGTAATAACACCTATTCTGTTATGCTGCTGCATTCTGTTACGCTGTTATATGCTGTTATGCTGTTATATTCTGTCATGCGGTTTTATTCTGTTATTCTGCTACATTCTGTTAGACATGTTATGCCGAAGATTCTGCTGCATGTATTTCTGCTGAACTCTGTTATGTCTGTATTGGATGATTCTGTGATGCATATTGGAGTGATTCTGTTATGCTGAGTGTATTCTGATTTTATGCAGTTGTTCAGTCTGATTTGAATATATAATCTGTTGTTATGCCGTACCGTCAAGAGCATGCTCGAGACGGCTTATACGAAAGGTTAATCAGCACGAGAATGTAGTAAGCAAGAGTAGTTCCCAGATCACCTAATGCAGTTAAAGCCGTTCAGATAGGCCAGATAATAAATGGTAGGGATTTTAGTATGTATGTTCACTAGAGAACTCTGAGCGGCCTGAAGTCCGACATAATCTGATGTACGACTCAGGAACTAAGGTTATTTCCACTGAGATCCTACCGTTCTCATTTCCCACTGTTTTATGACTTCAGGTACAGAAGAGGATGAATCATATTTTGAAGATGCAGGAGAGCCGCCAGATGAGCCATGAGCGGCTAGAAGATAGATAAATGGTTATGTTTTGCCAGGGCTTACTGAGTAGCATTCCAGTAGTCCTTGTGTTTTGATGCTGTATATGCTGGATTATGTATCTAATGTTTTGATCTATGTATATTTATGTATATCTTACACTCTATGACTTTGTATGATGGACCCACTGGATGTACATTACATGTCCTATTTATCATAATGTTATTCGCTTTGTTATATTGGTTTATTTCCAACGCATGGCTCTATTTTATTATTAATGTTATGCAAGCAAAAGTTTAAAACGGGTCCGTATTTTATGAACAATGACTAATTTCAAAAGATAACTACGGACTAAGATATTCCGACCAGGTAAACAACAACCTAGTGAGCTTTGTTTACTACGTACAGGTAAACAGTTAGCTAGGGTGTTTCACCGAGCACATATCCGCGATCTACTAATTTCCCGGATCATAGAGGTATGTCCGGTTAAGGTATTCGTGAATTTATTACCCGGATGAAATTTTCACAGATACCTTAAGTGTCTACCGAAATTCTGATTTTTGTCAAAATTTGGCACGGACCTCGTGGCACTCCGCGAGATCAAGAAACAATTACTTGACTGGCATTGGAAAGCAATTAATGTTCTAAATAATTTTTTTCAGTCCAAATAATCGCATCTAATGTGATTTTAATTAAGCAAAAATTGGGATTTTTACGAAATTCTCGTAAGGAGAAAATTCGGGATGTTACAGTTACCCTGGTTATGACGGTTCCTGCTTGCTCCTAGCTTGCTTTGACGCCTCCTAGCTCCTCTTGGCTGAATTTGTTGCAGCTTTCCTTAGGTTTTTGGAAGTGAATTTCGTGGTCTAGGGTTAGGGGATTCCTAGAGGAAGTGAACTGGGTTTAAGGCAGGCGGTGTTTAGGTCTACGGTTTGACAGAACGGCAGTCGATCGGCAAACGGACAGAGTTCTACCAAGGTTTCTAATTTTTCTCTTCATTTTCGGTTTTGGGGGCGGGTATTTATAGCCCAAGGGCTGATGCCCCTTTTACCATTTTGCCCTTGGCCCCAAAATTACCAAAATGCCCTTTTTAATTTCATTTTCTAATTATTTAATTAGTTTGGATAATCATCAAGTCAAATCAAGTCAAATCAATGAATATTTAATTATTTTTCTTGAAAGAATCTGCCTCCCCATGTGCCGAATCAGATTGGGCCCCACCTCGGTCCCGTTTCGCTCGTTTTTTATCGTTCGCAGTCCCGGTGCGTCGCGCACGGTTGTCCGAAAAATATTCCACTTGTACCGTCGCGATCCTCTAATTACCCCCTTCCTAAGAATATTATTCTTAGAAGGTGTTTGTGAATTTTTTCCGGAGGAGTATTTTCCATAGATACCTTTAATACATTGTTAAGCTCCCGCATTTGCGGACAACCGTTCCGTTTGCGGTTTCGCTATCTCCCAAACATCCCAATAAGGTTGTGGGGCTAATCTAAGGTATTTGGGACTTTCTCCCAGTACAAGTTGGATTCCCAGAGACTTGAGACTCTCTGCTCAGTTTTACTGGCTAGACGGGGCTAAACGGGACTGTTCTAGTGTCTGCGGAATCGTCTGAAACTGACCCGATTTCCGTTTTTCCGACACTTTAAGTTTTTCATCCATCTCTAGGGGTCGAGAGGAATCATTTGAGTGTTAGCAGAATTTGGAAATACCAAACAGAATAATTTCTACAGACACTCGAGTCCTAAGTAATCAGGCTTCTACCTTCCTGACGTCTCCAGCGTGGCTAGCGTTCCCGGGCATCCTCTCTTATTCTTAAGCTCCTTGGTACTCTATACTCCTTCTATTCCTTTCAAATTCTCCCTAACTCCACACTTATCCACCTGAGCCGCATAGTCCCGCACATCTGGTGGTTGACGGACACCTACAGCTCACGCTTCCAACCTCTGATGGAGTTCGTTCACGAGTTTATTGTGCGAAATCTTTGCTAAGGAAAACTGGGATGTTACATTCCACCCCCTTAGAAATATTTCTCTTTCGAAATTTCCAGATGCTTGTTATAACCCTGTTGTCTCTTTCGCTTAGGGTTGGATGGTTGTGTGCTTGGTAATCGAGTTACATCCGGGCCTCCTGATCATGAGTGTATAATTCCTCCTTACCCCTGAATTCACTCTTTGGACTTCCTTCTTCTCATCCCTTCCATCCCGGTCTTACTGTGGTTCCTTAGTTTACGAGTTAGGTTACCTTACATTGGTTTTTCTTCGGTAAATATCTCATTGCCTGGGTTTACCAAGCTTTTCGTCATACCCACAATGTCTCCAAACATTTCCTATCCTGTCTTGGTAGGGTTACGTGGGTCACTTTTCTCTTATGGTGGGGTATCGGTGATTATCCTTTAGCGTAACTGAGTCCAGACTTGAGCTGGGTCTTTTCGTCTCATGTCTACTCCAGGTTATTNATTATCCTTTAGCGTAATTGAGTCCAGACTTGCGCTGGGTCTTTTCGTCTCACGTCTACTCCAGGTTATTATGGAAATTAAAGTTGGATGGATTGTCCTCTCATTCTCTGGTATGACTAACTTTTGCTTTATCTTAGTTACCAGAATTGTCCCATTCACTCGAACCTCCTCTCGCCTTTAATCGCTGTCGTCTCCCACGACACTCCAATACTGATTCGGCCTCTCCGATATCTGCGGTACACTTAAGCACTCATAGACACTTTTCATATGAGCCTTAGTATACCCATCTGACTTATCCAAAGTTTGGTAATTTATACTTTACCCATTTTTTCGTTTTCTCCACTAGTTATTCTAACACCTTTTGCTATTGTTCTTGGCTCCATGATTCAGGTGTATCCCTTCCAATACAGTTCTGTGATTCATTCTTTGGGTAGAGCAGGTTCCAGGTTTGTATTTGGTCTTTAATTGTGGCAGAGATTACACTCGAAGGGATTGCTCCCTTTTTAAACCTTGGGATAGTCTCCGCGACAGCCACCTTCTGCTTCTTTTAGTGTCCCATAATAATCTCTTTCCGTATTCACCTTACCATCTTAACTTCTGCAATTCCAACTCAAGTCTTTACAAGTGCTTCCTCCTTTGTATAAACTTTACAATATACACCTAACTCCTCGAATCTGGTAAGGTGTACTCCCCCAACTAGGTCTCCTTGTATTAACGCCCATGTTTTAGCTCAGTGGGGGTTTTATGTTTTCTCCCAATACGTGTTAAGGTGATGGCTGTTCCAGTGTAACTTTCGGTCGATTCGAGCTTGTACTCATTTACAGGGACCTACTCGTATTTCCTTATACTCCTATTACATCTTTGATCCTCTAAGATATGATCTTCCGGAATCTTCATACATACCTAATTTCCTTAATACCTTCGTTATACTTCATACACTACTTGTCCATCTGTTTTGTATCCCTTGACTGTAAGCCTGTCCAATAACATGGTGATGGACAAAAAGGTGAACAACCTTCATTAATCCCTTGGTGGTTATTCTAGTCAACTCTTAGTTCCCCTCCTTTGCATGCTGGGTTCCTCTAGGCACGAGGTCCGTTTAAATACCCGTTCACCGTGGATATAGGGTTACTTTTACTCGGGGAGAACTGCTACCCCGCTTTTCTTTCCTTCAAGCTTTGTGGCCCAAGTCCCCCCGACTTCCTCATTACTTATGTTTTCCCTCATTCTTCTAGGTTCCACTTCCTTTATATTTTCTTTTAATTACTCACCTACACACCAACCTCAGTGGTCCCGCCCTCTCTTAGTTTCCAAAAGCGGTGGTTTCACTTCCTCTAATTCTTCTTCTAACTTCCAAGGGTGGGCTAGAGATCTTGAGCATGATAGGATAACTTGTAAATTTTTCCTAACGATCCCAATTGGGCTTGTCCACTACTACGACTGCATGACTTCCATAACACGCAGTAAGACGGAGGGAAGGTTTTGTCTCTAGGTGTCTTTCTTTTCTCTCTTTCCGCGAGTAGAACGTTCGATCTTAACCTGGGGATCCTTCCCCGAAATTCATAGAGGTAGAAGGAACAAATTCAAGGAGGCAGAGAAATTTGGGGGTCCTTCCCAAAGGATTCTTATGGGGGTGGAAACGCATGTCGTAGGGAGGGAATATTAATCAAGGAGGAACAAGAATGGTCCTTGATTAGGAATTTCATTTTTCGTTCATCATTGAGAATTAAATTGCAGAGAGGCACCTAGCAGAATGCTAAATTCCTCGGGAATAATGGATTACAGAGTCCACTCCGTACTCGCTATCTAGCCCTGAATACACTTAACAAGACATAGAGTTAGCTAGGCTCTATGTTCCTGAGAAATACAACAGTCGCATGAAAGCAAAGTGATGGAGCGCATCAGGCCACACTACTTCTTGCCTTGAAAGACAAGACTTAGTGCATGGCGATTTTAGTCTGAATAGCACAAGGAACAATGACAAATCAGTGTTCTGGTACCTGCGAACCCTGATTTATCCCCTTGGGCCTTATACGTAAAGGTGTATACTATACTCATACACCGGGGAATTAACAAAGGAAGATGCTTGGAAGCATAGATAAGCTCAGTCCTCAGGCTCCCAAATGACTAAACTGCTCTGATACCAAATGTAACACCCTAGCTAACAGTTTACGCTTACATCGTAAACACTGCTCACTAGGTTGTTATCTGCTTTGGTGGGGATTACTTAGTCTCGTTTATATATTTTTTTTCGAACTATTGTTACCCAAAGTATGGACCAAATTTAAACTTTCTTTATACATCACATAGAGTAAATTAGGAGCCTTGTCGCATTAGAGCATACATTGCGAGCAGAAACATGGCATGCTTAACGATAAATAAAGATATCATTAGTACTCGCCAAGATAACAAACAACGGTCCTTCATCCATTCATAAGCAATATATAAATAATATTATAAGTATTAAATACAAATATCACATAGAAGTACAAATACACCTATATCATCTACTAGCTAATCGTCTGATCTTTAACTGTCCTCCCTTGGGAGGGTTCTTTATCCTGTAGCACCTCTCCTCGTCCCTCGTGTTACCTGCCCCCGCGATGACGTCTTCTCTATCCTCGTCGCGCTCACCTGGAACCATAAAGGAGTAGGGGATGAGAACACTGGGTTCTCAGTGGGTTACCTCTGGTCTCGCTACTTGTATTACACTCAATTATGATTCCGCCGCTCAGGGGGTCTCTAAGTGTCACAGTTATACTATGTCCCTACCTTTTATTAAAATCCATACTAAGCCTGAGCAGCTTTATCTAATTTACTAGGTGACTGGGGAACCTATTCTTCATTACTAAGTCATCTGTTCTCTATCTTACTTCCTAAGTTACACATACTCACATAATGCACATAATCACATAATAAGCTTCCGTGTGCGTCCACTTATAACCGTGCCCATTTTAATTATAAGCTTCTTCACACATCCACTTATGTACAGTTATATCACTTAGAGCACATACTTCAAGCTCAACCCCCCCGTAACGGTGGCCTACCGCCACAGGCTTCCTTAGTGTCTTAGTACCGTGAGGACTAGGCCGCACTAAACCTCAGTAGCTCACGATAGGAGAATCCATCCTTATGCTAGGGATGGCGAGGGAACCCTACCCCGTCCTTATGCTAGGGACAAGGCATGCCCAGGGTTCAGCTTGCCTTTCCTGCCGGCTCCTCGCACGGTCTAGGAAAAGATTCCTTTTTCCTTCCTTTCCTTTTTTTTTCCTTTTTGGGAGTTAGTGACGTCATGCCCGATACCTTTCCTTTCTTTTCTTTTTTCTTTCCTTTCCTTTCTTTTCTTTTTCTTTTCCTTTCCTTTTGAAAAACCATTTCCATGACACATAATCACATAAACATTCATCATTCCAGTCCATTCCAGTTATAGTTCATATGCATTAAACATAAAGCCTTAGTTCATAACCTTTATCATACTTTAGAAAGCCTTGAACATAAATCCTTAATTCATAACATTTAACATAAGTTAGTGTAAAATCAGTAGATCCATGGATAATTGCAAGCGGTATAAAAATTATGTTTTAAGCAATGTTTTATGTTCAGAAAAGAACAGTTTCGAAGTGGGGAGTTTGTCTTCGTTCAGGCAGCTCAGCGCCTGGGATATACCGCTCAGCGCCACATGCTGCTCAGTAGAAATCCCTAGTCGCTCAGCGGGTCCTGACGAATTTCAGCTCCTAATTCCTGCAATTTTCCATTTTCTACAAGGCTTCTACCCATCAAGCCTTAAAGCATTTTTTTCCATCATTCCTTATCCATTTCTAACCACCATAAACATACATCAAATTTTCTAAAAAATCATTTCCATCATAAATCAAACCACAAGTTCATGCTTCCCTAACCTATGTTCATGTAACATATAGCATCTCTAGCACATAGAACACATATTCACATAACTTCCATAACCATTCATCAAGGAAAACAACCCTAGCAAGAACCTAACCTATCCTAGCATACATATCACAAGCATGGCATCAAACATCTTAAGCCACATAGACAGTGGTACGTCAGGTTTACCACCGTTACCCCGGTTCTGACGGTTCCTGCTTGCTCCTAGCTTGCTTTGATGCCTCCTAGCTCCTCTTGGCTGAATTTGCTGCAGCTTTCCTTAGGTTTTTGGAAGTGATTTTCGTGGTCTAGGGTTAGGGGATTCCTAGAGGAAGTGAACTAGGTTTAAGGCAGGCGGTGTTTAGGTCTCCGGTTTGACAGAACGACAGTCGATCGGCAAACGGACAGAGTTCTGCCAAGGTTTCTAATTTTTCTCTTCATTTTCGGTTTTGGGGGGGTATTTATAGCCCAAGGGCTAATGCCCCTTTTACCATTTTTCCCTTGGCCCCAAAATTACCAAAATGCCCTTTTTAATTTCATTTTCTAATTATTTAATTAGTTTGGATAATCATGAAGTCAAATCAAGTCAAATCAATGAATATTTAATTATTTTTCTTGAAAGAATCTGCCTCCCCACGTGCTAAATCAGATTGGGCCCCACCTCGATCCCGTTTCACTCGTTTTTGATCGTTCACATAATGCTTGTCTTTGAATTGCCTATAAAAGGCAAGCCCTGAAGGATTTTGTGCTTCATTTTTCCCTCTGAAGCAATTTGCTTCAGTAACTGCTTCGTTCTTTTCTTTATTTTGTCTCGTTCGTGCACATTGCGGAAGCGCTGTTGGACTCCAGAAAAATAGGATGAATCCATCCACGCGAAGAGGATATTTTTCTCTTCATTTCTACCAATGCAGAAATTCGTTTCGAGGTGGGTAACTCTGAGCCCACTGTCTATGTGGTTTATTTTCTGACTGTTTAAATGCATTTTTGTGTATGTGAATGAAAAACTATTTGGTACAAACTGTAGAAAATAAGTTATGAAGGTTAGATTTTAAGGATTTTGATGTTTGGAAACCATAACTATACTGATTGGATCACTGTGGAGACGAAAATGTTACGTAAAGAAAAACCCTGGAGAAGTTACTCTCTGGGGCGATTTTTTTACTGTGGGATTCGAATGAATTCCCAAGGGATTCGAATGAAAGCTCTTGGGATTTCAGGCGAATGCATGAGGTTTCAGTTGAATGAAAGCTTGAGAGGAATTTCAATCGATTGAATTCTCAAGGGATTCGAATGAAAGAATCAATCGAATACTAAAACCCTATTCATTCGAATGCTTACTGAAAACTTTTAAAGGGTTTTATGGGATCCATCATGCATAGTTATGTGTACCTTTTTGTAACAAGAGCATGCATCATGAGGAATGGTCGTCATAAGAGTTAGGACGATCCTAGATCACTAGAGGTATTCACGAAAACTTAAAAGAGCATAACTGAACCCTAGGAAATAAAGCAGAGAAATAAGGCCCCAATCACCAAGGATTCAGCCGGCCTTAGTCAGAGTCAGTAGTTATATGATTAGGAAAATCCCTGAAACACCCTAGCTAGTTGGCCTATGCTTAAGTCATAGACCTCCCGGCTAGGTGGTGCTCTCCTGGTGCTGGGAACCGCTATGGTTCTATACCTTACTTTTGAAATTAGAGTTCACAAAATATGGGCCACTTTAAAAATTTCTTTCAATCATACTATGGAAAATAACGAGCCATACGCATCATACATCGCATAAGAATATCGTAAAAAGATAAGAGAAACACGAGTACGTACCTGGTGCACGGCGAGTACCCGAAGAAAGTACATATACGGCCCAAAGCTTCACTCAAATAATTATACATTAATATTATTACAATATCTGGTCCCTCTACGGACATATATCTACCAATCTATATACAATGGCACACATAGAAACATAACTTACGTACACGGATGAGAACTACTCATTGCGTGTACGATACACACCTACTACTGCAAACACCGACAGAGTCCTGCTGCAGCTACTCATCGGAATCTTCATCTTGCTCTGCGAGGTCCTCCTCTCCCGCCGCCTCATCCTCACTGGAGATGTCCGTCACCGCGGTGAAGTCGCGGGGTGCGAATCTGCGTGGTAGTACTGGAAGTACCCTCTTACTAGCAGTGGTACATCGTCCTCGTCTCTGGACAATCACTGTAAACAGCTCTGGATCTGCAACGGGCTCCTGCTCCGGCTCTTGCCTTGGCGGGGACGATCACCCACTCCGTCGACATGGATGGGATCTCGGCTACTACTCGCAGGGCGCTCATAGATCCAGATAGGGTGCATTGGGATGATTCAGGCCCTCGAAGCCTGCGTCGGGTGTAACAACCCGACTTTTTCTCTTCAGTAAAATGTTGCATAATAAATAATTAAGAAGGAAAAGATGAGATAAACATGAAATGAATTCCAAATATTAATTTTATTCTTGTCATGTTAGTTAAAAATAACAATTCTGCGATCTCGTGGCGTCCGGTGACGTTCGGGTCGGTATTAGGTTGTTCTTAGAATTTAATCACAACTCAAAGGAGTCTGTAAAATAAATTAATATAAAAATAAATTTGAGAATATCTCAATAAAGCATGAAATATTAATAAGGAAAATTAATAGGTCACACCGGGGTGTCCGGAATATTTTTAGGACTACCACACATAAGTAGTTAATGAGCAAACATGACCGAAAATACACTGAGAAAATAAATAAAATATGTATGGCCAAGGGACAAAAGACCCACGACTAGCCTCCTCAAACCCGAAGCCACACACACACAAAACACCATGGTTACTTCATTTTCTTCTTCCTAAGTTCCAAGACCTAAGCTCCAAATCCATCAAAGTTTAACTATCATTCTTTGCTTTTCATCATCATCAATCATTCTTAAACTCATCAAGAAGACAAGCTAGTGTCAAGGCTAGGAGTTTCTCTTCAAGTGGAAGCAAAGACAACAAGTTCCATAACCCTAAAATCTCCATAATCTAGGTTTTCATCCTTTCTTGATAAAGAATACTTCAAGCAAGCCATCAAGCTTCAAGTTCATCTTTTTCCATCATCCAAGAGCTCTTTAGGAAGTGGGTAACTCTAGTTCCTCACCTCTTGATGGTGGATGAGTATTTATGTATTTATATGATTTTGTGCATGTGTATGTGATTTATTGATTTTGTGATGAATTATGTTAGAAATGGTGCTAGGATTTAGGAAGATGATTCTGAAGGGTCTTGTGACCTGGATTAGGTAGGATTATTATGGGTGAAATATGTGTAAAACTCATGTAGGGTTCCATGGAAGCAAAGGAGAGAAAATGGAAGAAATGGTGCATTCGGTTTTCAGGTTTCGCCCAGTGGTCGCTGAGCGATGCTCTGGCACCGCTGAGCGGAATGCACGTGAACCTCAGCGCTGAGCGGTAGGCTGTTGCCGCTGAGCGATCTGAAGCCCACGTGGAAAGTCCGAAAAGATATTTTCTTAAAGGATAAAGGTCGGTGGAGATATTTTAAAAAGTTGTCAGACTGCTGAGCGATGGAACACTTACCGCTGAGCGATAAGACTTCTATCGCTGAGCGAATATGTTTACAGCGCTGAGCGCTAGAGCTCAAACCGCTGAGCGGCCAATAGTTCCCGCTGAGCGGCTTGAGACCAGGATGTGTATGGAACTCCTCTTGAGACACATAATCCATTATTTGATGCCATAACTATGACTGATAGTTGAAAAGTATGAAGTACATGCTGTATGTGAATATAAGAAGAATATGTACTGGACTTATGAATTCCATGTAGTCTGTGATGTCATGTGTAGCGTTTCATGCATTCATGCTGAACCAAGTTAAAGGATTAGAAATAACTCTGAGATAAGCAAAGATTCTGAAGTGAACCATAGGAAACAAGTTATACCATGCTGCAGGTACAAAAAGTCAGATATGCTGAAAATGCTGAAAAAGGGCCAATGCCCAATACTGAAAAGGGGCCAAAGCCCAATGCTGAAAAGGCCAAAGGCCACATGCTGAAAAGGCCGTGATCACGTGAGCCAAACCATGATCCCACTTCAGGAGGTCAAGGCATCCTGAATGTGGAAGCCCGCCACAGGTGGTGTCGATATGGCATATCGGGAGGTGTGCGGTTACCACACCTTTGCATTGTCGAAAGGGGGCAAGCTAAGGTGGGGGTACAATATCCGCCCACTGCCGAGGGGTCCTGAGGGGGCACACGGCAGGTGGAAGCCCACCGCAGGGGTCAACAGAGGACCACCTGGAGGTGCGATGTTATTCCATCATACTAATATCAACAGAGGGTATTACTATGGTGGGAATAACAGATATTCCTAAGCAGGTTATTCTGTTATGCAAGTTTATGCTGTTATATTCTGTTATGCATATATACATTCTGTTAGGCATGCATAGCAAGCATGTTCATTCTGTTGTGTTCATTCTGATGATTCTGTTACACATAAATATAGGTACTGTATGATTCTGCTGTTATGTAATTACCGTCAAGAGAACGCTCGAGACGGCTAGGTACGTACACGAACTGTTAACAAGCACGAGAACATAGTAAGCAAGAGTAGTTCCCTATCACCTAGTAAAGTAGATAAAGCCATTCAGAACTTAGGCCAGATAATAAACAGTAGGATATTTAGTATGTATGTTCACTTAGAGATCTCTGAGCGGCCTGAAGTCCGACCTAATCTGATACGAGACTCAGGAACTAAAGTTATTTCCACTGAGAACCTACCGTTCTCATTCCCACTGCTTTATGACTTCAGGTACTGATGATGAGTCCTATTTTGAGGACGCTGACGAGCCGCCAGCAGAGCCATGAGCGGTGATGACAGGATAGGAGTTTACAGATGGATCGATGTTTCGATTTTTACCAAGGGCATAGCCCTTGTATTTTGATGTTATGTACTCTGAGTTATGTATTCAGTATTTTAGTTTATGTACATGTGATGTATATCTTACCTATTGTACATATAACTATGTGACTTTGTCTGATGGACCACCTGGATATGTATTGGATGCTTTATTATCTTACAGTTATACGCTTTGTTATATTGTTCTTTCTGACGCATGGCTCTATTTTAGTATTTATGCAATGTACATGAAAAGTTTAAAATCGGTCCTTATTTTCTTAAACAACTATTTTCAAAAGATGACGATGGACTAAGGTATTCCGATCAGATAGAAAACAACCTAGTGAGCTTTGTTTACTGCGTACGGGTAAACAGTTAGCTAGGGTGTTTCATCGGGACTGCTCCGGAGTCCCCCCTGGCATGTTGGCCGGGGCAAAAGTTGTAACACCCTAGCTGACTGCATACCCTCGAGTAGTACAGAATGCTCACTAGGTTATTAATCATTTGGTGGGATTCCTTATAGTCCTTTATTATCTTTCAAAAATACTGGATTAAGGAAAATATGGACCATTTTAAAACTTTTCTACTTGTTACTTTATTTACAAAGTATGAGCCACGTGTGAATCAAAGCGTATAATACAAACGATAGAGATTAAGCTTAAGAGTAATAGTCATTACTGGCATAAATAATTACATAAATAGGTATCTGGTCCATCACAAATTACAACCATCAGAGTATCATAATAGGTTACATATACAAGTCAAATACATCAAACTACATATCAAAACGTATCAAAAAGCATGGTCTTCTGCTAATCCGCCCTCGGGCCATCACTGCTCTGCAGTTAACTCCTCATATGGCTCCTCGTAGCCCTCATAGTCTTTGCCTGCTCCTGGAAGCATAAGCGAGTGGGGGTGAGAACAATCGTCCTCAGTGTTAACCTTAGCGTAGGGGATTTCCTTTTCTCACTTATGAACCAGGCCGCTCAGGTGTTTCTACGTGAACATGCATACTAACATCCTACTGATTATTATCTGGCCTAAAGTCCTGAACGGCTTTATCTACTTTACTAGGTGACTGGGGATCTAGTCTTTCTTATCTAAGTTCTCGTGCTTGTTACTTTTCTTGCGTACATACATAGCCGTCTTGAGCGTTCTCTTGACAGTATTTACTTCATACACATGCTCCTATACATTATCATATACTTATATATTACAAATCGTTCATCATACCATTGCATTTTCATTCATTTCATACTTTATGCATGAGAACTTTGAAACTCTCTTATGCGTGTGACACTCACCAAAACGTCGTTAATTTTAGTGCGCGATCAAATAATAATTTATAAACTAAGAAAACCCCAAAAAACATAGTAAAGGGGTTAACCTAGGTCGTCTCTCAAGGAAGCAATTAGAACCAATTAAAAGTTTAATCTAAATTAGGGGGTTTGGGTTAATGAATTTAAATAAAGAGAAAGCAAAACCAGAGTAAGTCAACAATGATAAAAGCAATATCCTGCATACGGCATTTCTAGATCAAGGATTAATTGTCATTGGTTCCTAATTAATTATTCATAGGAGGGGATATTGTTTATTAGTTGAAATCTCTAACTAATACGCAATTCACTTAAGAGACCACGATCGTCAATCCCCTAAGCGTTTATTAATACAGGAATTAAAACTAAGATCTCAGCATTTAAAATCCATATTAATTATGTACCAATTGCACAACCCAATTAAATCTAATTAGTTCCCCAAAAGTCCCTTATCATAGTTTAATAAATCATACAATCGTCAAGATCTATTAACCTAGAATTAACCCTAATCAATAATATGCGATAGCTATATCACTAATTAGGGGTGGAACAATTCATTAATAATCATTAAGCACAAGACCTCGAATTAATCCTAATCTAGAGTTACCGCATGCAAGATATTAAGGAACTACTCCTCCATGGGTGGAGGATAAATACTCATAATAAAGACAGAGAAGGAAAAAATAGAAAATAACGGAGAATTGAAATAATAGAACCTGAATACAATACGGAAGAACTTTGCAAACCTTTGGAAGCTTGCGCTGTCAAAGCTAACGTTCCAACAATTCTTGAGAGACTTCTAACAAAACACTACTAACATAAACCTAAAGTGCACAAAATAAAAAGGAAAAAGTGTAGACAATAGAAGTAGAGGAGGAGTATGAAGTTCTCTAAGGTTAGATGAACTTGGATGATCTTCAAGTGAATGCCTTGGCCTTCTATTTATAGGCCAAGATCCGAGGACATCGCTCAGCGGTTTAGTACCATCGCTGAGCAGTTTAGGGGTTTTCGCTGAGCGGCAAGGTGTAATCGCTGAGCGGTTTGGTCATCTCCGGCGGCTACAAGCTGTCGTCATAAATGCGTCGGCAGCCTTTTGTAGAGGCGGCGCCGACTTTGTCAAGGCGGCGCCGCAATCCAGGTTGGCGCTAGGCGGCGCAATAAATGCGGCGGCTGAAAGTGGCTCTGGTGGCACGATCGCTCAGCGGATAAGGTACTACCGCTGAGCGATCTTTGTCGTCTTATGCGCTGAGCGGCCTGTGTTTTATCGCTGAGTAGCCTGCTTTCTGATTTCGTCATTTTGCTTCTTTTTTTTCTCTTTTGCCCTTTGCTCCATTCTTCAGGGATTAATTCTTCATTTAATTTTGCTTGCATCCATCTTAGCGTATATTATAAATCTCATCTTTTAACCAATTCTTTTTGAATTTGATCTTGCATTCGTTGGCCCATATCTTCTCTTCATATCTTCAATGATCCTCTTGAACATTCATTTCCTACAATTAAAATAGAAAACTACAAAAGAAATATACACATTAAATTCTAAGATTAAAACAATGCTTGAACTTGCCGTTTTCTCAATTTCTCACAAAAGAGGATAAGCAAAACATATTGATTAAGTATTAAAACCACACATTTTTAGTATGCATTTGTTCATTTATAGAATAATAAAATAGGGTACAAAATCCACTTATCAGCGTGCCGGCTAACTAATGGACCAAGGTGTGTAACATCCCGCTTTCCTGTTAGAGAAATAATCGCCGAGATTAGACATAATTAATTTCTAAAGCATGAAATAGGGAAGGTTAGGAGGAAAACTTCACGGGTCAAGTTCCCGTAGGATAAGGGGTTAGCTGCTGTAGGAAGTTTTGCAGACCGCCGAACTGCGATTGTCTGCCGTGGTAATTTTACGACGCGTAAAAGGTATCCATGAAAATACTCCTCTGGAGAAAAATTCACAAACACCTTTTAATTTTAATAATCTTGGGTAGAGGGAAATTAGAGGATCGCGACGGTTCAAGCGGAATATTTTTCAGACAACCGTGCGCGACGAACCAATACTGTGAGCGATAAAAAATGAGCGAAACGGAGAAAAAGGAAATCAAATTCAGCACGTGAGGAATCAGATTGGGTTAGAAAATTATTTTTTTATTTCATTTACTATTCATGATTTGACATTTTATTTATCTTTTAATTTAATTAAATAAAAATGAAAATAGAAAATGGCATTCTTGTAATTAACAAGAAGGGTAAAGAGGTAATTTTAGGGGGCTGCATGGAGGCTATAAATAGCCCATCCATGGCAGAAATTTCTCACAAAAATTTCACACCCTACCGAAACTCTGTCCGTTCGTCGATTGATCGAGCTGACCGAAGACCGACTTAAGCTTGGACGGGGATCAAGACCTCGACGACAACTCTTTCTTGCCATCATCTTCATCAAAACTAGCCCTAGGAAGTGGGTAACATAGGCTATCCACCTCCTTTGGTGTTTTTGAGTTTATGTGATTGTACGTGATTGTGTATGTAAATGATTTGCTAGAAGTGTTTGGTTAGGATTTGGTTTATGTAAGCCTGGTTAGGATGTTCATAGGGAGTGAAAAAATAGGCATAAGTGATGTATGTTTAGTGGCCAAGAACTTGGAAGAAGTGAGAAAGGAACTTGGGAAAAGCTTTTTGTTTTGCTTCGGTATGAGGTGTTGTACGCACTAGGGCGCTGAGCGGCCCAAGAGGGCGCTGCACTGTACTTTGACCCGAGTCAAAACCTTGTGTGGTCAAAGAGCCAGGGCAGACCGCTGAGTGCAATGTAGTGGCGCTGAGCGATCTGTGACGTGGACACCACGTAAGCGGATAAGGCTGACAAAAGACTTTTGGGAACCGGGACAGCGCTGAGCGAAGGGGATCCTTGCGCTGAGCGGTGAGAACTCGGAGAGCTGAGCGAATGGGGGCCTTGTGCTGAGCGGTAGGTCTTCCTAGCACTGAGCAAGAGGAGCCTTGCACTGAGCGGTCAGAGCTTTCAGTGCTGAGTAGCTTGGGAATCTGAGGGTGGTAGTTAGTCTGATCTAAGCAACCCAGTGATGATGAGTGCTTATTCAGGGGAGCACAGATGTTTGCTTTACTATAAGAGATCTAAGGAGGAAAAGAACAAGAATGTACCATAAGAATCAAGAAGTGCATGCATCATGAGGTAGTGTTGCCATAGGACTTAGGGAAGCCACAGATCACTAGAATTAAATGAACTAATGTGCAAAGACGGTAATCTAATTTAGGGAACCAGTTAAGTCTAAAGGCGGGCCCCGGCCACCGAGGGTCAGAGTAGCCCGAAGTGATAACTTAGTTATAAATAGGAATCCCTCTCTTGGCACGTCACATTGGCAAGCCCCTTTCCAGCCTAGCGAGTAGAACTGGTTTATGATGATGACACGCAGATAGTATCTGAACGTGGGTTTCAACCCGTAGAGAGAAAAGGAAGTAAGGAACAGAACAATGATGTCCACAAAGTTCAGGCAGTTGCATGAAAAGATAAGAATGATGTCCACAAAGTTCGGACAGTTGCATTTCATGTCCCAGAAAGTCGCCCACTAAGTTCGGGTGCCGAGAAGTCGTCCTTATATCTTAGACGCACACGAGCCCTCGCCAGCCAGTGCTACCACCAGGGTACACTCCCACCATTCCACTTGTGGTAGGGTTATAAGTGGTTGCGGTTGTATAGGGACGACGGTCCAGTAGTTAGCAAGGGGGTGAGGGCACCCAGCAACGAAAAGGACGCAGCCGCAAGCGCGTAAGAGAAATTCCAAGCCCCTCATGCATTATTTTACTGTAAACTGTATATGAATGTATGTATGATTATAATTGTATACTTATGTATGTATGTTGGGTAAGCCGTCCGTGAGACACGTACGAGATGGCCACGATAGCACCGCGAGTCCAGTAAACAAGTACGAATGCCTAGGTAATTGAATATTAGAGATCCCAATCACCTAGTAATTAGATAAAGCTGCTCAGGACTTTAGGCAAGAAATAAATGGTAGGGAATATCTAGATGCATGAGCACTTAGAGATCTCCTGGGTGGCCTGAAGCTTAATTGAGTAACTAGACCTCACGACCCTATAGTTATCCACTGGGAACCAACCGTTCTCACCCCACTCACTTATGACTTCAAGTGAACCTGATGACTACACCGCCGCCGCCGAGGAAGAGGCGGATCGTCCGCAGCATCTTTAGGGCGGTAGACCCCGAGACAGGGGTCGAGACTGAGTACTGGTCAGTTATGGTAGTACATGACCCCCTTCCACTCCGAGCAGTACCCGCAGCGCCTGCTGAGCCAGTACCTCCAGCGAATGATGGGGCATGATGGGGCGCCACCATACGAGAGAGATGTAGAGGTGGATCCAGTGTCAGTGAGGCTGCGACCTCTGGAGGTGCCTAAGAAAGGAGCCTGGATGCGCGTGACTCAGGTTTACGGCCGTCGCCTGGCACCTCGCTCGCATGACCACGAGGCGGGACCGTCCACCGGACCCCGCGACCCGCCAGACATACCGGAGCCCACAACAGACGAGGAGGAGGAGCCTGAGGAGGCCGACCCCATGGAGGAGGACCCCCTAGAGGAGGAGGAAGAGGAGGACGATGGTGAGGAGTGACCACGAGCCCGACCAGTCTGTTCAGTGTCCCTGTACTTGGACCAGCTCTTTTTGCTAGTAGTTGTAGCTATATGTATTTATGCTGACTGTAGTCTCTGTATATGGGTGTACATTGTGTAGTAGGAGTATTTAATTAGGTATAGACTATGATAATGTATAATTATGACTCTGTATCTAGTACTTTGTAATATGTATGAATCGTTTTTGTGGACCCTACTGGGCATTGTGTTTGATTGCCTGATCTCGATTATGTAGGACTAATGCCGCTATTGTTTATTTATTACTCGTCTGTATGGAACATATGGTATAGTTCCCGCGCCTGGCTCTACTTTAATGTGTAAATGCTACTTGCAATCAAGAAAAAAAAATGGGTCCTTAATTTGGGATGACTATACTATTTTCTAAGTAAACTAGGGACTACCAGTATTCCCAACCAGCAGATAACAACCTAGCGGACGCAGATTATGACTTAAGCATAAGCTGCTAACCTAGGATGTTACAAGGCGCATCCTTCTTTCCATGCTCTCGGCTAACTAATGGACCGAGGCTACGTCGACTCCCAGCTAACTAATGGACCAGGGTCGCGCCGAGTCTTCCCACTCATATAGATGCGGCCAAACATCTACAACCTGCTTCTGTCCTCTGATTGATGTCTACTAGGCAGTGCTATAACCTGAGTGGTTGCGAACCACCGCGGATAACTAATGTTCCATCTTCGATCATCAATAGAGATAACCGTCCACCTAGTGGGAGGGCGAGGGGTTGGTCCTATGACACAATCCAAGTGGAGATTCATACATCATCATCATTACATCATCATCATTTCATAGTTGTGATGTCACCCTTTTCATTCATCTTTTCTTTCCTTTCTTTCTTTTCATTCATCATCATTAACCAATCCACCCCTTTGTGGGGACTGGCGAGGGGCGTGTCAGCCAAGAGAGATGCTTCCTATCGTATAGCTACATACTTGTTTCCTAGTATTCAATTATGATCTTCCATCTTTACGTGATTGACCTCTAGTGCGCTAAGGTTGTCCTAACACTTATTGACAACCCAGTCCTCATGATGCATGAATATCATACACATTATAAGCCTAACCATTCTACATGCAATGTTCTACATACATCTTACATGTTACATACATCCATCAAGTACATCAATTAAATCTTTGCGTGCTGGACTATGTACCCAAGACAGTTTCCATGAGTTCCCTGCCTCACGGCCGCTCAGCGGGACTTTGGGTCCGCTCAACAGTCCCTGAGACTCGGTCCTCCACTTTTTAAATCATTTTCAAAGGGCTCTCAGGACGCTCAGCGGTTATCTGGACCGCTCAGCGGTCGGACGCCAGGTTCTAGAAACATTTTCCATCCTTATCTTTATGTTCCCCCTGAGCCACTCAGCGAAGCGTAGGTCCGCTCAGCGGTTCACGAATGCCGCTCAGCAGTTCATGAGATCGCTCAGCGACTCATGAGGCCGCTCAGCGATACCTAGGCGAACAACAACATACTTCTTTAGTTTTCTTGGTTTCTTGTCATCCTTTCTCATGGACACTTCTTGGGTTTTTTACACATATTCCAACCAATAAAATCCTAGCTAGTCCAGGTCATAGGACCCTTCAAAATCATCTTCCTAACCCTAGCATAACAGTTCTAACATATTCCAAAATCATCAAACAAAGCAAGCATACAATCACCACTAAGGGGGTGAGTAAAACTAAGGTTACCCACTTCCTTAGAGGCTTGAAAAGGGCAGAAAATGGTGGCAAAGAGGCAGGTTCCTTGAGGGCTTAGCCTTCCCAGATCGTTTCCTGGTTCCCACAGTGTTCTGGCAGGGTTTCCGCAGCGCGTCAGGCGAGCAAACGGGCAGAGTTTCGGCACTTCCAAGAGAGAAATGAGTGAAATTTGGGCTGAATGGCCATGGCCTTATATAGGCACGAAAATTTGGCCATTTTCCCATTATGCCCCTTCCCAAAATTACCAAAATGCCATTTTTTATTTAATTTATGAATTAATTAATTAGGTTAGATAATCCTAAGGTCAAATCAATGAATAGTAACTTAATTTTTTTATTATTTTCCTTGGAAATCTGCAGCCATCACGTGGTCAATTGCAGGTGTGGGGCCCACGCAGTCCTGTTTCGCCCGTTTTTTGATCGTTCGCAGTCCCGGTGCGTCGCGCACGGTCGTCCGACAAATATTCTGCTTATACCGTCACGATCCTCTAATTCCGCTCTACCTCAAGGTATAATCACTTCAAGGAATTTGTGAATTTTCTCCGGTGGAGTATTTTTCACAAATACCTTTGACCCGTTATCTCTCATCGGTGTCCGAACGGGGCCGTTCCACTGGCGTTTCTGCGATCGCCAAAGCTTTCTAGTAACAATTTGGGGTTGCCCTAGGGGTTTTATCATCTTTTCCCTCATAAGGTATGGTTTCCCAAGATTGGGGCCCACTGCTCAATTCCACTGGCTAAACGGGGCCAAACGGGGCTGTTCTAGTGTCTACGGAATTGTCCGAAAGTGAGCGGAACTCCGTTTTTCTGACGGTTTGATTTTTCCACCAAATTCTAAGGGTCATGAGGAACTATTTGAGTGTCGTCAGAATTTCGAGAAACTAAACAGATAATTTTCTATTAATTTCTGCTTGTTAGCAATTAATTAGGGAAATTCCTGCTAAGAAAGGAGCGGGATGTTACATTCCACCCCCTTAGAAAAATTTCGTCCTCGAAATTTCGTACCTGGAAATAGTTCTGGATATGCTGCTCTCATGTCTTCCTCCAGCTCCCAAGTCTGTTCTTCAACATTTTCGTTCTCCTAGATAACTCGCATCATTGGAATCTCTTTGTTCCGAGTCTTCCGGGTCTTGTGGTCGATGATTCGTTGTGGCATCAACGGCAAGGCAAGATCTTCTCTCAAGATGATCTTCTCGGTCTCAAGCACATGATCCGGAGAAGCATAATATTTCCTCAACTGAGACACATGAAAGACAGCATGAACGTTTGCCAGGTTCGGCGGTAGAGCTATCCGATATGTCACTGGTCCGATGCGCTCCAATATCTGGAAGGGTCCAATGAATCGAGGACTTAGCTTCTTGACCTTCATGGCCCTCCCAATGCTTGTAGTAGGAGTAACCTTCAAGAACACATGATCTCGTTCTTGAAACTCTAGGGGTCTTCTGTGGACTTCGGCGTAGCTCTTCTGACGACTCTGAGCCGTGAGGATCCACTGTCTGATCCACTGTATGCACTCCTCGGCATCTTGGGTCTCCTCGGGTCGCAAGTATCTATATTCATGGCCATCATTCCAACAGAGAGGCGACGGGCACTTCCGGCCATAGAGTGCCTCAAAAAGGGCCATGCCAATACTAGCATGGTAACTGTTGTTATAGGAGAACTCTATAAACGGTAATAGTTCATCCCAATACCTGGGTGAATCAAGTGTGCATGCCCTCAGCATATCCTCGAGGGTCTGAATTGTCCTCTCAGTTTGTCCATCAGTTTGCAGATGATACGCCATGCTCAACGCCAACTGAGTCCCATATGCCTTCTGAAAAGCTGTCCAAAATCGGGACGTAAATTGAGGATCCCTGTCTGATATGATGGACAAAGGGACGTTGTGTAATCTCACCACTTCCCTTATATACAGTTGCACCAACTTCTCCAATGGATAGGTCATCTTCACCGGAATGAAATGGGAAGACTTGGTGGGTCGGTCAACAATCGCCCAAATGGCATCTACATTCCTCGCTGTGCGTGGCAATCCTGACACGAAATCCATAGAGATACCGTCCCATTTCCATTCTGGCACCTCTAGAGGAGTCAACAGTCCTAGAGGCTTCCGGTGTTCCACTTTCGCCTTCTGACACACCAGGCACTTTTGCACCCATTCCTCCACGTCTCGCTTCAAACCTGGCCACCACTACCTTTGCTTCAAGTAGTGGTACATTTTGGTGATGCCTGGGTGCATAGTGAACTTCCTCTTGTGACCTTCATTTAAAACATCTCTTTGCAAATTACCCTCGTCGGGTGCACAAATCCGGTTGTTGAAGCGTACAATGCCATCACTGCCTACCACTGCTTCCTTGACCTTCCCCTCCTTCACGGCCTTGACAAATTTCAGCCAGAGGTCTTCTTGACAATGCTCTTGAGCTTCGATTATCCTCTGCCTGAAACTGCTAGTAATCTGCAGCGGTCCTAGCTTAATACTGTTATCCTACCGAATAACTCCCAAATTCAAGTTTCGAAACTCTTCTAACATCTTAGACTCTTCTACCATCATCTGAGCCATGTGCAGCGCCTTTCTGCTCAATGCATCTGCTACCACGTTTGGCTTTCCAGGATGGTAGTTCAAACCAAAGTCGTAGTCCTTCAGAAACTCCATCCACCTCCTTTGCCTCATATTCAACTCCTTCTGGTCGAAGAGATACTGCAGGCTCTTGTGGTCGGAGAATACCTCAAACTGAATGCCATAGAGGTAATGTCTCCAAATCTTCAGCGCAAATACCACAGCTGCTAATTCCAAGTCATGGGTAGGATAGTTTGCCTCGTGCAGTCTCAATTGTCTGGACGCATAGGCCACCACTTGGCGGTTCTGCATAAGCACGCATCCTAGTCCCATCCTCGAGGCGTCACAGTACACCTCACATGGTGTGTGTGGATCTGGCAAAATCAATACAGGAGCGGTGGTCAGCTTCTCCTTGAGCTTACAGAAGCTCTCCTCGCATTTCGGTGACCATTCCAACTTAACATCCTTGCGGGTGAGCTTGGTAAGAGGTAGTGCCATCTGAGAAAACCCCTTGATGAACCTTCGGTAGTAGCCCGCAAAGCCCAAAAAGCTTCTGATCTCTATGACTGTGGTAGGTCGCTCCCATTATATTACAGCCGCGACCTTGCTCGGATCCACCGAGATTCCCTGCTCTGTCACCACGTGTCCCAAGAACTTCACCTCCTTGGTCTAGAACTCACATTTAGAGAGTTTAGCATACAACTGCTTCTTCCTCAAGACATCCAGAACCAACCTGAGATGCTTGGCGTGATCCTCCTCAGTCTTCGAGTATATCAAAATATCATCTATGAAAACTATCACGCATTCGTCCAAGTACGGCCTGAAAATCCAGTTCATGTAGTCCATGAAGATTGCAGGGGCATTAGTCAACCCGAACGACATCACGGTGAACTCGTAGTGACCATAGCGAGTACTGAAAGCCGTCTTGGGAATATCTTCATCTGAGACCCATATCTGATGGTAGCCTGGTAAATCAATCCTTGAGAACACCTTGGCTCCTCTCAGTTGATCCATCAAATCATCTATCCTCGGCAACAGGTATATGTTCTTGATCGTGACTTTGTTCAGTTGCCTGTAATCAATGCATAGCCTCATCGAGCCATCTTTCTTCTTTACAAACAACACTGGAGCTCCCCATGGTGATGCACTAAGTCGAATAAACTGCTTGTCCACTAGCTCCTCCAATTGCTTTTTCAATTCCTGCAGCTCTACTGTAGACATGCGGTATGGCGCCATCGAGATTGATCCAGCTCTCGGAACCAAGCTAATAGAGAATTCCACTTCTCTCTTCGGGGGAAACTTCAGGATGTCATCTGGGAATACATCCGGGTACTCACTCACCACCAGAATATGCATCACGTCCTACTTTGCCTCCACCTCTGACGAAGCCAGGAAGATGAAGCTCTGGTTCTCCAACAGACAGCAGTACAAAACTACTGATTCTTCCTTAGAGGATGGCGCGGTTGGAACCACGGAAGGAAAGGTTACCAGCTTCTTGGCGCAATCCAAGATCACCTGGTTGTCGCGTAACCAGTCCATTCCTAGATCCATGCCCACTAAGGGTAAACAGATAAGTTCAACTACGAACATCCGATCTTGTAACTGAAGTGGACACTGGAGACATACTTGACGCGTCTCCACTGGTGGAGCGGTAGGGGTAGACACCCTCAGCGTGTAAGGCAACACTACCGGCATTAGGTTTAGTCTCCTAACACTGTCATGGGAGATAAAAGAGTGCGAGGCTCCCGAATCATATAATACAGTCAAAGTAGTACCCAGCATAGTGCACTTACCCATAATCAAACCTTCTGCATCCTCAACCTCCTCTCCTGATAGGGTAAAGACTCTTCCTTGTTGCCGAGCTGGTGGTGGGACAGCTGTGCAGAACCTGGTGACGTGACCACTCTGCCCACACCTATAGCACATGTAACATCCCACGTTCCTGTTAGAGAAATAATCGCCGAAATTAGACATAATTAATTAATAAAGCATGAACTAGGGAAGGTTAGGATGTAAAACTTATAGGTCAAATGCCCATAGGATATGGGGGTAGTCGCTGTAGGAAGTCTCGCAGACAGTTGAACTGCGAGTGTTTGCCGTTGTAATTTTACGACGCGTAAAAGGTACCGTGAAAATACTCCTCTCGAGAAAAATTCACAAACACCTTTTAATTTTAATAATCTTGGGTAGAGGGAAATTAGAGGATCGCGACAGTTCAAGTGGAATATTTTTCGGACGACCGTACGCGACGCACCGATACTGCGAGCGATAAAAAAGAACAAAATGGAACCGGGAAGATGGGCAATCTGAATAGCAGCACGTGAGGAATCAGATTGGGGGAGGAATTAATTTTTTATTGCAATTACTATTCATGATTTGACCTTTTATTTATCTTTGAAATTAATTAAATAAATAAGCAAATGAATAATGGCATTTTGGTAAATAATAAGAAGGGTAAATAGGTAATTTTAGGGGCTGATTGGTGGCTATAAATAGCCAACCATGGCAGCCATTGTTTCTTTAAAAAATTGGAAACATAGCAGAAACTCTGTCCGTTCGTCGACTGATCGAACTAACCGACGACCAACCTAAGCTTGGACCAGGACTAGGACCTCGAGGACAACTCTTCCTTGCCCTCTTCTTCATCAAAAAAAACCAGCCTTAGGAAGTGGGTAACATAGGCTAGCCACCTCCTTTGGTGCTCTTTTGTTTATGTTTATGTATGTAGGTAATCATGTTGTTAGAAATGTTTTGTTAGGACTTGGTTTAGGTGAGCATGATTAGGATGTTACAGGGAGTAAATAAGATGTAAAAATGATGCATGTTTGATGCCCAAGAACTTCGAAGAAATGAGAAAGAACATGCGAAAAAGCCTTTCTGTTAGCTTAGGTTTAGGTGCTGTACGCACCAGATCGCTGAGTGGCCCAAGATGGCGCTGAGCGGCCTAGCGCTGCACAACACTTTTGACCGAAGTCAAACCTTGCGTGGTTGAAAAGCCAGGGCATATCGCTGAGCGATAAATCTTCTTCGCTGAGCGATGTAACGTGGACGCCACATAAGTGGATAAGGCTGACTCAGGATCCTTGGGAGTCGAGCCGGCGCTGAGCGAAGGGAACCTCGCGCTGAGCGATGAGAGCTCTTGGCGCTGAGCGGAGGTACTAATCTGCTGAGCGGTACGAGCCCTTAAGCGCTGAGCAAAGGGATCCTTTGCACTGACCGGTACGGAACCTGAGGGTACTGATCAGTTTTACCTAAGCAGTGAAGACTATGTAAGGAGTTGATGCGTATGTTGCAACACCCTAGCTAGTTGGCCTATGCTTAAGTCATAGGTTTCCCTGGCTAGGTAGTTGAATGCTGGGCTGCGAACTATTACCGTTCTAGTTTACTAGTTGAAATTAGGGTTACTGAAAATACGGGCCAATTTGAAACTTTCTTTGGAAATACATGCATAAGAAAATAAAGAGCCGTGCGAGTAATATAACGACTAACGGCATAACTAAAAGATATCTAAGTGAGAATGCATACCTGTAGTGCGGAGCTTTATCGGCAGACACTATACATAGGGGCCCGAAGATACACAACATTTTCTTTTAATAAAATACATAAAGTTCATACACAAGTCTTATCCAAGAGAAATAATATACATACACGGTAACCCTATTATACAAACGCGGAAACTAAAAGTAACTACATACACGAGCGGCACATCTCGCTTCGTGTATGATACAACAGCCTAATCCTGCAGATAGGTCTAACTGGCATCCACCTAATCAGAGTCTCCCAGACGCTCCATAGGCTCCTCCTCCTCGCTGCTGCTCAGATCTGCCATTGCCGAGAAGCCACGTGGGACGAAGCGCTGTGGGCGGACCGTCAGTATCCTCTTCCGTGCAGTGGTCCGGTGGCCGCGAGCTCGGACTGGCGGGGTGTACGCACCTGGATCCGTGGCGGTGTCGGGGCTAGAGTAGGTGTCGGCTCCGGTGATAAGTGTCCAAATTACATGATTTTTAAATTATCAAAATGGCACTTAATCGCTTATGTTTTTAAAGAATTATCTAAATTAATCCACGTATTTTGTAGGTTTCTAATATATTTTGAAGATGGATGCAAGCAGCCTAATTAAGAAGAATCCCATAAAGAATTGAGCAAAAATGGCAAGCTGAGGAAAAGAACTTAAAAGAGGAAAATAAGAGCCAGACCGCTCAGCGGTGATGCACGTCCGCTCAGCGCGTAAGACCAGATTCGCTCCGCGGAGAAGGGTTTAGCGTTCAGCGTCCGCGGAACCATCGCTCAGCGGAAACACCCTTACCGTTGAGCGAATGTATGTCGGCAAGCAACTTGCACGCGGCGCAATGATTGCGCCAGCTGGAGCCA
>QANU01074954.1:0-14057 GCA_003254905.1 Nissolia schottii | reverse complement strand
TATTTTAATTTTTTAACATAATGCAGTCAAATTCTATTTCTCTTTATAGTTTGTTAAAATTTATTTTCATTTTGTCTTTCTTCATTAAATTGTTCTTTTGACTACTAGAGTAAAATAAAATTTAATCCTAGTGTAGGGATTATATAAATGCAATTCCCAACCCCAACAGCCAGTTGTATTCGCAAAAGATGGCAGCAACAAGGTCTCAACTTTGCATGCTTTTTATTTTCTGCCTTATTGTGATCCCCGCCACCCCAACCACAGGTTAGAAACACACACGTTGTCAATTCTTGATATCTACTGCAATTTGTTTGCTTTGTGAAACTTTATTCTTTATAAATTTCATTATTTTTGTGCAGCAATATTTGCGCGGAAATGTTATACTGCTCACGTACATTGCCAAATTGATAAAGATTGCGAACTACCTTGCGACTTAAATGGATTTCCTCCAGAAAGTAGTGATATTGGATGTATTGGCGGTGATTATTGTGCATGTTGCGTTCTTGATCCAGTAGGATACAAAAATATTATAGAACCTCAACCGTAGTGAAGAATTGCATGAAACCCTAGGAGGAAAGACTTTAATTGAGTTAAAGCTAGACCATAGTACTCAAGATCCGCCTATCTAAATATCTTCCTTGGTTTAATGATTATGTTTCAGTAATTGATTATGTTTTTATTATAAAGTATTACTGCAAATGTTTTAATGGACGATATATGTGTGTGTATATATTTGTGACATGTTTATGAACTGTCCCATGTGGTCGTGAACCCACTCATTGAGATGATGACTCACGCATACATCTATTTATTTCAGTTGCAAACCACGGTGAGGATATAGTTCCTCTCCTCTAGTAGTCAACAACATTCCTTTGGTGAGCTTAACGTTGTCGTGAAGTTATTCTTAGTTGATGTTTCAATCAATTTATTTAATGTTAGTCGGTAGAGTGCTCTAGTGAACTACTATAACGACCCCATAAATCATTACCGGCATGCAAGGGACTAGTCCCCTTACGAAAGTCTCCTAACGTGCTAATCATGAAAAACGTACAGCTTTTAGAAATAAAAAGGAAATACTTTTAAATAAAGTATAAACATCACAATATGATATGAATAAAAGATCATTTACAAGATACGAAATATATAATTCAAAATACGTTACACTCTGCTTGTAGTCCACTGGAGCACTCTAAAGACATACATGAATATAAACTATCCTAAAGACTGAAATAACTAAAGAATATTTCATGGAACATGAAGCTCACAAAGAGTTCAAACTGTTGAGATCTACAGAACAAACAACGTGTCTTTGTCAATGGTATCTGGAAAAGGTTGATGAGGGGTGAGTCATCGCTTAGTAAATAGCAAACCCATGGCGACATGGGACAGTTCGTAACCATGGCATGCAAATGCAATACATACATACATACATACATACATACATACATACATATATATATATATATATAACAATCATGAAAATGTCCATATAATAATAATGATAATGATAATCTTAAAAACATATAAGAACATAAGCAAGTAGGGAGTTCTCTAGATAGACATTCCAAGCATTACGGTTTCGCTTTATGATTCATTATCCTAGACGCACTACCCAAGTATCTAGGCCACGACAGTTGGAGACACACTGCCCGAGTCCATAGATTCTTGATAGTTAGTCTTGACGCACCGCCCAAGTACCTAGGTCATGATAATTGGGGATAAGTTGCCCGAGTCCATAGATTCCTAATAGTTAGTCCTAATCTACATGATACATGACACTGAGCATCATGGGCTGTCATGTCTGGGCTTTACGGTCTTGCCCTGAATTTACATGAATACTATTCTACTTTACGATCATACAAGGTATACTAGGGTCAATGTAGGCTATCGTTGACTTACAGTTCTATCCTAGAAATCCTCCCATGAAAGCAGTTTTAGATACATAACATGATAACTTAATCCTTTAACTAATACTGATAGCATAACATGACTTAATATCTTTAAGTGTTTTATCTTGGAAAAATAAAGGTAGACTAAGATTTAATGCTTAGAGAGGTTCCTAGGTAAGAGAGGTCCGGCATAATGGACATCCTATGTATCAAGTCTTGTCCTTAGTTAGAACCTTTCCTTAACATAAGTTTTCTCCCACCAGAATCTTTCCTTAGCCATGATCTTTTATTAAGGGTCTAACTAAACAATATAAATAACTATATCGCTTAATATTAATCATACACACAACATAAATATATTCAATGCAGTAAAATATGTGGTCCCATGTGGTTCTAAAATAGTTTCATGATTTTCTAAAATAGTTTTATAATATCCACTTCATAAATGAGTTTCTAAATAAATAATCATGAGAAAATAAATAATTAAATAAAAGAACAATTAATTTCATAAATACATAAATAAAATAATAAATTTCACGTCCTAGGATTTTATAAAACATGCTTAAATAAAATAATGCTAAAATAAATAAAATAAATAAACAACTTTAAAAAATTAAATACATGGTGTAAAATAAACTGTAAAAAAAATACTCTCCTGAAATGGTTGATCTCTAAAGAGCACCAAATTGGGAGCTCCTGACACACCCTACATGGAGGCACTATTTCCCCACGAATGGAAGATGAAAGGGAGAAAAGAAATATAAGACCTTTTGCACGAGTAAGGGCAAGCCTAGAAACAAATTGAGATACCATACTATCTACAAGATGGGCTTTTATGTTATAAAACATATTTCTCTATCTAAATCTTATCTTTTAAATACCCAATTTTATCTTTTCAAACACCCAAGTTACTTTCAACCTTAAATAACACTCGAGCAAAGAAATACTCTAGAAAAACTCAATTTATAAAACCAAGCATGCAATCCACATATCTCTAACACAAATCAAATGACCCAATGCTTAATTGAAAGTTTTAAAATGAAATCTTTAATGAAATTTGTGCCTTGAAGTCTTCAACGTGATAAAATTTCACTTTTTGACGGTGATTCCTTGACAATATCATCGATCTTCAATTTAAAGTGATTTAAGGCTTAGATAATGTTAGTATCAAATAAATCGACAATAAAGTTGAGATAATCAAGTTGGAATTGACGTACCTAGGATTTCAAAACGAAGAATCTTGATGAAGGGGGACGAACAGAGAGAATAACATGAAATATATTAGTGTGGCTTGTCAATCTTCAATCAAAAGTGACTTAAAGCTTAGATAATGTTAGTGTCAAAGAAATAGACAATAAAGTTGTGAGAATCGAGTAGGAATTGACTTACCTAAGCTTCACAATGAAGAATCTTGATAACGGCAGACAAACAAATAAAATGACATCAAATATATGTGTGTGACCTGTTGATCTTCATTTAAAAGCGTTTTAAGGCTTTGATAATGTTAGTACCAAAGATATCTACAATAAAGTTGAGAGAGTTGAGTGAGAATTGACTTACCTACAATTTCACAATGAAGAATCTTGATAACGGCAGACGAAGAGTGAGAATGATATTGTATATATATGTGTGGCCTAAAGACCTATAAGAAGACCACAACAATAAAAAAAAGTGTTGATATTCTTTATAATTACAAAAGTAGCAATAGTTAATTTTCTTTATAAACAATTAAAAACTTAATTTATTTTGGTATTAGGCTAAGTATGGGGGGGGGGATTGTTTAAACTAAAACTTAGTTCATGCAGTTATTGAAGTGTATTGTAACTCATGGGCCAATATATTTCAACCACCCCCAAAAAAATGGATTGGCCTAATTTGTTTAGATCTTATGATTTAAAACCTTGTCACTGTCACCCACTCAAAGTTAAAAAGTTCAATTTCTTGACAGACAAAAAAAAAAAAAAAAGAAGTTAAGTTTAGGTTTATTGACCCAATTATAATTTAATAAAGTAGACATGAAGATACTTAGGTGAATTGGCTAAATTATCACATGATTTCTTCACAAAGTGCCGTTGCTTAAAAAACCGAAAAACAACAGTGCCTCCCATCCTTATTTTAACCTTGAGTTTTAATTATTATATATCACAATCACATGATTTTAAATATATTTTTACTTGAATCATAAACCTTAATAACTTCAAACAACATCATTACACCATCCATTACTCATTTGACAACCACCAACCAATATCATTTAAACTAAACCACCAAGCACTAGCTAGTTAGTGCTAATTGAAAAGCTGAAAACTAATTAGAAACATATTAGGTGCAAAATGTCTATTCTTTCATATAAGATAACTACGAGTTAGTCATAGATAGCTATGGATTTAGCATATAATGAGGTGCTATACGAAATAACAATGGAGCTCGTCTTGTTTATAAAAAGCTTAGCTACAAAATTCGTTATGGTTTTGTTGTGGATTTCAATAATTTTGCTTCAGAATAGAAATGGAAATAACTATGGAGGTTTTGTCGGGCGTGTTTGAAAAACCGATTAGCGGAACGAAAAGCGATTTTGATTCTCACAAGAAGTAAAAAAAAATATTTCAATTTTCCAGCTCCAAAATCAATATTGGACATCTAGAATAGAAAACCAAACATGGTAGTCGTTAATTTGCAAGCGAGTGAAACAACATTTTTCAGTGGCAGGATTCCTTTTCAATATAGTTATATGTCTTGTGGAGTGTTTGTCATAGCTTTTTGTTTGACAAAATCCCTGTTTCTCTCACGTTCACTTGAATTCTAATTGGATCCTTCTATTTCTTCAACATTCCAATTAGGTTGAGAAAAACTAAATGAAACTTGTGCCTCTTTATTTTCAAATGAATGGGTGCTATTACTAAAACCTAGCCCCAATGTTTGTAGGCATTGTAAAAGCATTAGCGGTCAATTTTTTTTATATCGGTTCAATTCAACACCTGAATATATGTTCTTCTATTCTGAAAATTCAACCAATCATAAAGGCAAAGCAATGTTGGTCCCACTGTTCCCTTTTTTTTTTGTCCCTTGTATTTAAGTCCTTACAATAGTGTTCAAAATTCCCATTATTCTGTAGCTAATGGGTAAATTTATTGAACTAGGCCTATTTCCCTTAATGTTATTTGTCCACTTAATTTTCTTAGACATTTCACATTCCCACTCACAAAGCATGAGAATTGATACTCGTCATGCTCAATTTTTTATTTTATTTTTTTGAAGTGTACCAAAATTTTGTATACAAATAACTTTACTCTTTTCAAAATGAGGATATTATTTATAAAATTTGAGGTTGAGTATGACAAATATATATTATAATAAGATATATATTTTATTTACTTATAATATTGAAAATGAGAACAATTAAAATAAAGATGCATTTAAAATACTTTTTTAAGGCACTCATTTTGTTTCACAATGAAAACTATGGTTTATGAATGCTTTCTTCTTTGTTCCGAGGAAGCCACCGGCATCCATCAAGACCAAAAAAAAAAAATTAAAAAATCATAAGTTTTATGGTGAAACAAATGGAGTGTCAAAAGAACGTATTTTAAATGTGTCCATATCTAAGGAACAGTTATTGTGGAAGATGTTACGATAATGTCGTCCCAATGGGAGTAGTTTAAGAGGAGTTTTTATTTTGAAATTAGACAAGTGTCTAAACACCTAATAATTTTTGAAGCGCACATAACCAAAATTATTTTAGGGGTAAAATAGAAACTAGAAGTAACTCAAGTCATCAAAAATAAAGATAAAAAACATTTTTAACAGGTATAAAAGTATTATTTAATTAAGGATGACACATAAGTTTGATAAATAAAAATTAGTATAAGTAAAAGTATAAATTTTAAAATAAAATCTTATACTACACAAAATTGGTCAACGAGGGTTCCTTGAATCGTTTTTAAAAATTAGTTAATTAGCAAAAATTACATTTTGACATTTGTTAAAATTGCATTTCACTTTAAACTATGTGTAAAATTGCCCTTTATTCCAGTTTGTCGTTGAGTATGAATATTAATGATGTGTTGTATTTTTATTTTTTTCAAGTTTTGTGAAAAAAATGGTGAAAATGGTGAAAACAATACAAACTACAAACTTGTTCCCGTTTCAAGATTCTGTTAAAGAAATAATAAACACAAAAAATATAAATAGGAAACAAAATTTTATAGTTTTCACTAACCTAACAAAAAACACAACAAAGAAATTAAAATAGATGTGAACACCTAATTTTGTCTGACCATTTTCTTTTCACTATTTGTTTAGCTTGTGTGCTTGTTATTTTTATTTTTTTTATCATTATTATTTTTATTTTCTCCCTTTCTTTCTTTCCCTTTTTTTTAAGTTTGATCCAAAAAAATTTATTGGTCCAATCTTTTAATTTTTTTTAGCCCAAATAGAAAATAAAAAAAAAAGAAAATTGAAAATTGAAAAGGCCCAAACAGAAAAACAAAAATTAACAAAAAAAAAAGAGGGAAGGCCTCAGCCTTCCTTCCAAACATCCTTTTCCCTAGCAGAACAATGGCATTTTTCCCAAACTCTTAAGTCTTTATTATCCAACAGAAATACTTGCCCACCTTTTTGCAGAATTTTGGCAGCAAGCAACATACAGTGGGAGTTTTCTTGTAAGCTTTCATAGAAGCAATGTAGAATGGGAGAAAACCTACTAAGGAAAGACCACATCAAAAAAAGTTTTCTGAACACTCAATTGATTGTTTTTTTTTTTTTTTTGGTTATAAATAGAGCTTAGAAGGAAAATTAGAGGAGGATTTTTTCTGGAAAAAAAAAATCATCATTCAAAAAAATCACCAGCAACAGAAAGGAAAATAGTCAAAATTACTAGAGGAAGAAGAAGAAACTGAGAGGTATGTGATATTTTTTGGTAGCACTCTGGAAGGGAAGACGGAAACCACCCACATCACCACCACCCTCTTCCTCTTCACAACACACGCGCCAACCACCACCGGCAACCACCCCATCACCACCAACAACCACTCACAATACTAAACATCCACCACAGAAACCTCACCCCAAAACCAAATATTCCCACCAAATTACCACACACTCATACCTACAGAAAAAAAAAAACAAAAAAATCTATCCAAACCAAACAGATCCAAAACAACAGAATAAACACACACTAGAAATTGAAAGAGAGATAGAGAAAGAAACAAAGAGAGACTGAGTGAGTCGAGAGGGACAAACCTGAGAGAGGGAGGGCAGCTTGCTGCTGCCAGCGACCTGTCGTGGCGGCGACAACCCCCTGAAGCCACGGAGAGAGAAATCATGAAGAGAGAGAGATCTGGAAAAAGAGAGTTTGAATGTGAGGGCGCTGAGGGAGAGAGATCCGTGGGGAAGAATGGAAAAGAGAGGGAGGGCGCCGCCTTCAACGGCTTGCAGTGGCGGCAACGATGGTCGCGAAGAGGGTGAGAAGACGCGAAGAGAAAGAGAGACAGAGAGAGATGGAGTCAAGAAAGAGAGGACCTGAGAGAGAATGAACTAAGAGACAAAGAAAGAAGTAGAGTGAGTGTGAGAAAGAGAGAATACCACACAGAGAGGGAGAGAGAAGGACGCTGCCGCCGGCGATCTGCCATGGCAGCGGTGGCCCTAGAGGCCGAGAGAGAAAGAGCGCAAGACGAGTCCGAGAGAGAGATGGAGACGAGAGAGAGAGAAGATCACTTTAGAGAGAATGAGAGAAGGGGGGAGATGAATGTGGAAAATGAGGGAAAGGAGTGTCAAACGGGCTGGGTCAAAATTGTCTTTTTTTAAGGTTCGACTTGTTTATGGTCAATCAGCGGGTCTAAACAGGTCAGCACGTCAGCCTGTTTTTTTATTAACAAAATTAAAATTTTAGTTTATTTTTTTATAGTTTTAAATACAAAGTTGTGAATAAGTATGCGCAATCATTTTTAACTATTTTTTTTATTGTCTATCTATTAATTAATAAAAAATAATTTAAATGGTTGATTGTGAGAATATATTATCTTTTTTGTTCCTTTAACTATCTTGCTTGAAAGATATCAAATGCTATCAAATGCTATTTGAAATCGATTCATGAATTAATACAACTTTCATTAATTAAATGACGGCATATAATATTGATGTGAGTATTGTTATGGTATTAATAAAAAACATAAATAGAACTCTTTCTCGTAGATTAATCAATAATAAACAAGGTTTGAAACTATATATCAACTTGTAGGGCGTAGACACAAGGAATAGAGTGCAAAATTTATCAATATCTATGTCATATCACTTCAGCTGTATAGCAATATAAATACAGTTAAGTAGTTAAGCATAACAAATAGTTAAACATGCTCAATTATAAGTCCAAATAGTTAAACTCTAAACTCTTAAACTCCAAAATAAGATTTAAAGTCCAAAATCAAATTTTTAAAATTTTGATATTTAAAAAAAAAATTTACGGGCTCATGAGCTACCCCGTTTAGCCCGAGGCCTAAAAGGATCGGGCTATTTTTTTAAAAAAATTTTTACGGACTTATTTTTTGCATGTAAAGTTTGTCCATTTAACCGGACTCGCGGGTTGGGCTCATTTTGACAGCTGGAGATGGGTTTTGTTTTTTATTATTTATTTAATGTGTTTATTATTATTATTATTATTATTATTATTTTGTTTGTTTGGGTGGGAGCAGTCCATTTTTTGGATTGGGTTTCTAGGGAGTGTTTTTTGTTTTATTTGCTACAAATGGTCTACTTGCGGGTTTTGGGCTTGGGCTGTTAGGTTGTCCCTTTTGGGTGTTTTTTTCCTTCTTTGTTTTCCGTTTTTCGGTTTGGGCCGCTGTTTATAGGCTCCTGTTTTGTTTGGTGTCGGGGTTTTTTTACAATGTTTGAGCTTGAAGTATGGTCTTTGTTTCCAGAAAAAATAATTAGAGAAAAGTAATGAATAGATGAAATTTTAAATAAAATGACATAACAACAATAGAGATTAACTAAGTCGCGATGACTTATTAATTCATTTTGGGGTATCTGAGTTGCTTTGAAATTCTAAAAATAAAAGGAAAATACCATGAAAATAAAAAGGGTTTCTTAAGCTGAGACGATTGTTAACTCTGTGTTCTCAAAGTATTTGAGTTGTGACAACTGGATGCTCAAAAACTAAAATAAAAAAATTGAGAAAAAATTATTTTAAAAAATTAATCAACACACAAATATTTTTTAGAAAGAATTACGTAACTTTGAGTTCCTCATTGCATCAGAGGATACGTACGAGTGTAAGTCAGGCCAAAAATAAATTTTCATAATATTTATCTCACGTGTAAATAATTTTATTTGTTTTTTATGTCTTATTTATTCTTAATAAAAAAATATTTGAACATGTTTTTAATATAAAAAAATGTTATCTAAGTCGCGACGACTTTTTAATTCGTTTAAGGCATTTAAGTTACAACAACTTGATATTCTAAAATTTTTCTTTTTTTAGAGGTTACAAATAATTTGTATGATTAATTAAGGTAACCGTTTTAATACAGATGTATTAGGGGTGCTGCAAAATTAAGTTTTTTTTCCCTTTCCTATGCATAATTAAGTCCCAAATTCAAACTAAAATCAAACCAGTTTTCTCGAAATAAACGCTTTTCCAATTTTTCCTAATTCAAATAAAATTGGTGGTGACTCTATTGAATTACTTTTTCTTTTAATATTTCGTCTCCTGATTACGGTCGCGACAACAGAAATCTAACAGATCATTGGTAATTAGTCGCAATAAACCTAGGGTAGAATGTAGTTTTGGATATAGTTTGGGGTGGAATGCAATTTTAACGAACTTCTATGTTTGGTTGTGCTAATTACCTCCCAAAAATTAAAAATACAATATTAATTTGACCGCCTGTCAATTATCAAAAATATTAAAAAGAAATCAAATTGTACGATTTCAGTCAATTTTTTATGTTGTTTCGATTTTGGATTTAATTTTCATTTTCATTTAGTTCTACTGAATACCTATGTCAAATGTTTTGAAATGATCAATTCTAAGGTTTTAATCACTAATGTTGATCAATAGAAAAATCATATATATGACCTTTTGCATGAGTAAGGGCAAGCCTAGAAACAAATCGAGATATCATACTATCAACAAGATGGGCTTTTAGGTTATAAAACATTTTTCTCTATTTGAATCTTATCTTTGAAATATATAATCTTATCTTTTCAAACACCCAAGTTACTTTCAACCTTAAATAACAGGAGCAAAGAAATACTATAGAAAAACTCAATTTATAAAACCAAGCATGCAATCCACATATCTCTAACACAAATAAAATGACCCAATGTTTAATTGAAAGCTTTAAAATGAAATCTTTAATGAAATTTGTACATAGATCGCGATAAAATTTCACTTTTTGATTGTGATTCCTTGACAATATCATTGATATTCAATTAAAAGTGATTTAAGGCTTAGATAATGTTAGTATCAAATAAATTGATAATAAAGTTGAGATAATCAAGTTGGAATTGACATACCTATGATTTCACAACGAAAAATCTTGATGAAGGGGGACAAACAGAGAGAATAACATCAAATATATTAGTGTGGCTTGTCGATCTTCAATCAAAAGTGATTTAAAGCTTAGATAATGTTAGTATCAAAGAAATAGACAATAAAGTTGTGAGAATCAAGTAGGAATTGACTTACCTAAGCTTCACAATGAAGAATCTTGATAACGGCAAACGAACAAATAGAATGAAATCAAATATATGTGTGTGACCTGTTGATCTTCATTTAAAAGTGTTTTAAGGCTTTGATAATGTTAGTACCAAAGATATCTACAATAAAGTTGAGAGAGTTGAGTTAGAATTGACTTACCTACAATTTCACAATGAAGAATCTTGATAACGGTAGACGAAGAGTGAGAATGATATATATTATATACAAGTTCATGCAATTATTGAAGTGTATTGTAACTCATGGGCCAATATATTTCAACCACCCCAAAAAAATGGATTGGCATAATTTGTTGAGATATTATGATCTTATGATCTTAACAAAATAAAAAAGTTAAGTTTAGGTTTATTGAACCAATTATAATTTAATAAAGTCATTGGATTAGTACAAGTAATTGGGGGCATGTACCCGTACCCATAGATACACATTGTCATCTCCATTTGTCACCCTAACCTCACTCTCACCCACATGTCCCATCATAGCACCACCTCCGTAAAGGTGGAAATATGTCAGGCTGCTCGTGAGGAGCCTTTTACTCGACTCATTTAAGGCCTAGTTCAGTCTAATCCATTTAATAAATAAGTCAGGTCAAGGCTTTTTAAAAAACATTTTTAGCTAAATAGGTCATACCATATGTAATAAAAGAAGCCAATTAGGCCCAACATGCCAACCTATTTATAAAAAATATATATTTCCCTATTCTAATAAAAAAAATTTGTCGTATTATTATAATATGGCTTAATCATATTGAAAATCTTTTTGCTTCTCATTTCTTTTACTCCTGTAGAAATAAAGTCAAACATTCTTTTTTGAATCTTTATCTCTTTGTACCTAGCTTTTCATCTTCTCGTCTTTTGTATAATACTTATTAATTTATTTTCTCTTGTTATATCACTTCAATCTTTGTAGAGTAGTCTTTGTTTCCTAATTACTGATATAACTCATATTCTTTATGCTTATTTTGACAAAGTTAAATTTAAATGGCTGGAAAAATGTTATTCCCTATATTTTTTTGGTAATGACTTAATTAGATACATCATATGTAATGTATAACTTCAATGACAAACAAAATCTAACCTTTTTTTTCAGGTAATCCTATAAATAGGCTTTCAGACCATACCAGACTTTTAAAAAGGTCAAGCTAAGCCTTAGAAAAAAGCCTATGACAAGTAATAGACCAAAACTCAGGTCGAGTAATTTAGAAGCAAGTCCTATTTAAACTAAAATCTAGCTTGACTCGGTCCAATTTCACCCCTACACCTCCCCATAGGACCACCAAAACACCCCCTCTTTTACTTCCACCACACCTTGTCGTTTCCATCACTACCACCAAAACTTACCACCGTCACCATTTCCAAGTTGTGAGAGGTACTTTGGGGTGTTTACTCTAAAAATTATATCAAGATACTGACAATTTTAAGTTTTTTTTTTTATCTTTGTTCCTATATGTATATGTATCCTTTATCTTAGGATAAGAACCAAAGTGTATCTGTGATAGTATCTTTAGACATATAGAGCTCGTTTGGTAGGCTTGATAGGATAAAACTTTATATGATTAGGCCTGATAGTATAAGGTTTGATTATATAAGGCATGATAAATTTTTAATATTATGTAGTGTTTGGTGTGTCAGTGTATAAGATATTATGTTATATTACATATTTGCCATTCTATAAATAATTTTAAGTATAATAAAATATTTAATCAAAAATAAAATAATTATAAAATATTAAATTTATTAATTATAAAAATATATAATTAAAAATATATTAATAATAATAATTATCTGTATTGTAAATATTCACTAATTTCTACCATTTATAATTTTAATTTATAAAAATATTTAAAATTAAATTTAATATNAAAAAAAAAAAAAGGATTGATGATAGATGTTAATTTCATATAAATAGAGACGCCGTTAATATTTTTTTCCTCTTTTTCATTATACTTCTTTTTCCGCTTTTATATAATTTTTCCTCTTACTCATTACCTTTTTTTTCCTTGCTCTTATTCTACATTTATAAGAAAGAATTAAATAACCTTTTAACTTTACCCCTTCGTTTTAGTATACAGATATCTAGATGATCTGCACCCAAACACACACTGACACACATGCATCACGCTTAGTTTAGTCCTCTAAAAATGTAGTAGCCACCTGCAATAATTTTAAGTTATAAGATTGGCTTAAAAAATTACTTATTTTAGTTATATTTTTAAGTATAAATTTTTTTTAAGAGATTTAGTTTACGTTTACAAGGTGAATATTTCACATCTTTTTCCAATATTTTTTAGAAGTAAAACATTAGAAACTTAAAAAAAATAAGTGATATTTTACTTTATCTAAAAAATATTTTTTTAAATTATATTTTAACATTTGTTACTTAAAAAAATATTTTTTTAGAAGTAATTCATATGGGCGAAATCTCAAAAACAAAACAAAACTATCATCATAATGATTAAAGCGGCTAGTAAAATGAGTCAAATGAGTAATGTGAGAAATTTCTAATATTGAATGATTAATCTGTTGACAAAAAATTGGATGGACTAACATGCCAACCGCTATAATTTTGTGGCGCCAAAATAAGGATTGCACGCATAGTATTATAGAACTTAATTGTTTAAAAATAATGAAAGAGGGAAGAAGTAATGCGACTAATTCCAATGCACACTTTGATACTTATTAGTGTGATTTTCGAAGCGGACAGAGAACAATCAATAAACATTTTATGAACGCCCAATAATTTCTTCTACGACGACGCACCACAGCAACAAATACCTGCGACAGGGTTAGATTGACATCTATTAACACCTGCAGGGTATCCAACAGAAACGCAGGGAGGATCGCAATCAGCGTCGTTTTGGCAAAGTTCCGCACCGTAAACATATCTTGCACATTGTTGCTGGCCAGATACTACATCAAAATTATCAAGTTTAATTTGTTAAGCGAATAAGCTTGACAAAAGAAATTAATTAAACAAGTTGCAATAGAGTAGAGATATATTAAAAAAGAAAAAAGAAAAAGTGAATTAACCGTGTTCAAACCTGTGGTTGGGGTTGAGATGGAGAAAATAAGGGCGAAAACAAAAAGCATGCAAAGTTGAGACCTTATTGCTGCCATCTTTTGTGAATAGAGAACTCTGCTGGTTGCTAGGGTTGGGAATTGCTTATATATCATTTTAAGGGTGTACATTTAGAATCAATTTAAATAAGAAATGAAATGATGACTTTATGTAATTTCAATTGGGTTTATTAATTAAATATTGCGTTTGAAATTAATTAAAATAATGAGATTTGGAAATCAATTCAAATAGGAAATAATTTTATTTAATTATAATTGAATTTTCTGATTAAATTTTACGTTTGACGTTAATTAATAAAAGGAGATTTGGAATCAATTAAAATAGAAAATAATTTTATTTAATTTGACTTGTATTTCTTAATTAAATATTACATT
>QANU01074892.1:0-14062 GCA_003254905.1 Nissolia schottii | reverse complement strand
ATATATGTGATAAAGTATATATGCATAGTCATGGATGTTATGTATGATATAAGTCAAGGGAACCGCCCGAGACAGATAGTTTAATTATAATCTCATTGTAGGACTTACAAGCACGAGAACTTAGATAAGCCAGACTAGTTCCCCCGTCACCTAGTAAAATAGATAAAGCCGTTTAGGACCTTAGGCCAGATAATAACCAGTAGGATTTTAGTATGCCTGTCACTAGATAAACCTGAGCGACCGGTTGATAAGTGAGTTAAAAGGATTCCCCGACGCTAGGGTCAACCACTGAGGACGCAAGTTCTCACCCCCACTCACTTATGCTTCCAGGAGCAAACGAGGACTATACAGGCTACGAGGAGTACCCAGAAGCGCCACCCGCCGAGCCGTGAAGAAGTGCAGACGGGCGGGTAGTAGATCCCGTTCAAGAACGCAGGAGCCTTGCTTTATTTTGGAGTACTTGTTTTGTACCTATCAATGTATAATGGTTGTATGTAAACTACTCTATTAATGTTGATGCAATTATGTGTAATAGACCATGTACTCGTTTATGATAAACCGCCGGGACATGCATACCTTGTCCGATAAGCCGACGCTCTACCGTTTGTAATATATATGTTCACATTCACGCACGGCTCATAATTTATACTCGCACACTATGATTAGTATGTTCAAAAAAAACAAATGGTCCGTATTTTGTTGTAAATCGTATTTTCAAAACGAAAAGGCTATGACTACCCTACCAAGGAGTCCATGGGCAGTAAGCTAGGGTGTTGCACAAGTCAGTGCATACATACATTACATAGATAGCCGGTCCTTTACGTACACACATACACATCAAATATTAGTTATATTACATGTCCAATACACAGGGTCAAATAGTACATTTATTCTATATGTTGCATCTACTACGAGGTCGACTAGATATCTTTCTCCAGGGCTTCCTCAGGTTCCATAGCATCAGCATAGTAAGATTCGTCCTCAGGTCCGAGAGCCATAAGTGAGTGGGCGGAGAACGGTCGGTTCCCAGTGAGTAACATTTCAATCATGGCTTTTTACTTCTCAGTTATTCTCCAGGCCGCTTAGAGATTATCCTAAGTGTACAATGCAACTAACCCTTACTGATTATTTTCTTGCTCCTATGCTTTGGGCAGCTTTATCTAGATTACTAGGTGATAGGGTTACTACTTTGGTTGTTACTTAGGCTTCGTGCTTATTAACTGTGCATCGTTTCTAAAGACATATTATTCGTCTTGGGTGGTTCCTTCGACGATACATAATGCATGAACAGTTATACATAATGCTTTAGGCAGATATACATACATACTTATCATCATATCATTAATCATCAATTCATACATTTAATTACATAGTGCATGAGGGAATCTGGGGATCTCTTACGCGCTCTGTGGCTGTGTCCTACTTAGTCCTTACACCTTTGTAACTGTGGCCTCGGATTACAACCACTTTCTTGCCACTATTGTATCGACTCGGCAGCGCTCTTTACCGGTATGGTAGCTAACCATGCAAGGCTCATAGGAGGTAATCATCGAATACAATAAGTGCAACCACTCCTCTTTTTGGAGTGGCGAGGGATTAAACCTATGAGTATCAGGCGTGGACACGTTTAGATCGGCCCTATGGCTCGATTCGGTCTCTCTTTCCTCTTTAAGTGGGGCCCACTACTTTCGCTATGCAGGCCTATGCCTATTTTCCATACCTAGGCCTATGCCCGTTTTCCGTACCTGGTGTAACATCCTGATTTTTCTTAGAAAAATAATCATAAAGGTAATCATTAAATTAATTTTCTAATCATGATTAGAGGATTAAAATGGGAAATTATTACGTAGAATATCCCTAGGAGATAAGACGTGTCGCAATAGGAAGTTCGGCCGACAGCCGAACGGCCGCTGTACGCCAATAGAATTTCTAACGTACAAAAGGTGTCTGTGAAAATACTCTTCTGGAGGAAAATTCAGAAACATCTTTAAATATTAATACTCTTAAGTAGGGGAGGGTTAGAGGATCGCGACGGTATAAACGGAATATTTTTCAGACGACCGTACGCGACGTACCGGCACTGCGAGCGATAAAACACGAGCGAACCAGAACTAGGAAAAATAAAATTTCAGCAGCTGCAAGGGGAAGGGCTGCACGGTTTTTTGAAGAGATTTTTGGGACAAAAATCATCCCTTAAATCATGCTTCCACATTTTCCCATCACCATGCTTTCTTACACTTCAAAGCCTAATCACATCATGCACCATACCTATGCCCATACCTCCCACTATTCACCATATTTATTAAACCCAAAAACCAAGTAATCTCCCTCACCATCAGCCCTCAAAACCGAGAGCTCCCCCCAAAGCCCCAAGAGACATTTGCTTTTCTCACATTCTTCAAACACACCACCAAACATTCAAGAGTTCAAGCACATTTCCTTCTCCTTCCACTTCCCACAAAATCGAAAATCATAGCCCTCAAGTCTCTTCATCTTAGTTTTATTTTCTTACATCCACTACCAAGAGGAACAACATCATCCTCTTCATTGGGCAAGGTTCTCACCTTGAAGAAAGGAAGCTCAAGCTTTGGGAGGCAACAAGGCTTGTGGACTTCACTTCAAACTTCACCACCACCACCACCAAGCTTTCTACAGGTGGGTAGTATCATCACCCCTGCCTATGGGATGTTTATTGCATGTTTATATGTGTGTGTTTTGAGTAAGAAAAGTTTAGAAATGTTATGAGGATAAATATTGTTGTTGTATGATGGATATATTCACGTTGTTTCATGAATCTGGAATGTCCATGTTGTTGCTCGGGTACTGTTGGAATATGTGGTAGGAACTTGGGATGGATGTAAGAAAATGAGAGAAAATAAGCCCGGAGGTAAGCGCCGAGCGATCCGTGGATAGGGTCTGAGAGGAGTCTAGAGAGTCGAAGAGCGGGCGTCAGTAGTGGCGCTGGATGGGTTCCGCATAGGATCCCTAGAGTTACTGAGAGGATCACTGAGCAGGTCCCGGGAAGTGGCCCTAAGAGGGTTCCGCGGGAGGATCCCAGAGTGCTGAGGGTTTACGCGGAGAGTTGTTGAGCAGCACTAGGAATGGTGCTGAGTAGGGGTCCACAGAGGATCCTAGAGTACTGAGTGCTCCCTAGGGAGTTGACCGATCGAGCACCAGTAGTGGTGATGGAGTAGGGATCCGCGGAGGAGCCCTAGAGTGGCTAGGTAGACTCAGGTAGTTCTGAGTTGGGTTTCGCGGAGGATCCCCAAGAGATGAGGGGGTTACATGAAGTGTTGAGTGGGCACCAGGAATAGTGTTGAGTGGGTTCCGCGGAGGTTCCCCGGAGTGATGAGTGACTCCCTGGATAGTAGACCGAGTGAGTACCAGTAGTGGAGACCGCTGCGGTTCTGCGGAGGTACCCTAGAGCGGCTGAGTGGGTTCCTGCAGTTCTGGCTAGCGTCAGCAACGGTGCCAAGCGGGTTCCGCGGAGATCCCCTGACGCTGAAAGATCCCATAGAGTAACCTAGTGGTTCCGCGGAGGTCCCCTGACGCTGAGAGTGGTTTCCGAAGAAGGGTTTCCGAGGTCCACCATATCCCAACAAGTACTTAGCACGTAGAAGTCTATGCATTAAGTTATAATGGCATGTGTTTTTACTATGAGCCACCGAAAGGTGCAGTGAACAAGTCTATGAGTATCTAGTTGCACATGCATCATGAGGATAGACCACTAGAGACTATACTATGTCCAAGATTAATGAATGAAGATAACGATGAACGTAAGAACCAGGACAGTACAAAAAGATAAAGTGCATACGATAATGAGATATGATGAATGAGAAGACGCTAACCCGGGTGAGCCGGTATGCGTAAGAGAAAGAAAGTATATGGTACCAAATACTTAAATTGTTAAAGTTCATGCATAGTGCACAAGAGCAGGCTCATAAGGAACACAGACATTGTGTACATCACCATGCTCATAAGGAACGCATGGGGCTCGATCACGTCACCAGGCTCATAAGGAACGCATGGGACACGATCACCTTGCATACATACCTATGTAATTAAAGCATCGTTATGTCTCGAGCATGTCACCATGCTCATAAGGAACGCATGGGGCAAGGTCACCGAGCATACAGATATGAGTAGTAGTGTCAGAACGGTCGAGGATAGAAAGCGCGAGAACTTAGTAAGAAAAGATTAGTTCCCAGTCACCTAGTAACTAGATAAAGCCACCCAGGAACTTAGGCAAGAAATAACTGGTAGGATGTCTAGATGCATGAACACTAGAGATCTCCTGGACGGCCGGAGCATAATTGAGTAACCAGAGCCCTAGTCATAGTTCACCACTGAGAACCACTGTTCTCACCCCCACTCACTTATGGCTTCAGGCGAGATAGATGACGTCCCCGCCGAGGAAGAGGCGGATCTTGCGCAGCAGATTTAGGACTGTAGACCCTGAGACAGGGGAGGAGGCAGAGCTTTGGTCAGTGCTAGTAATGAATCGCCCCACGCCTCGTCGAGTCGTGCCACCGGTACTTCCTGAGCCAGAAACTTCTGCCAACGGCGAGCCCATTCCGTACGAAAAAGGCGTGGAGGTCGACCCAGTCTCTGTGAGATTGCGACCGCCCAAGGCTTACCAGCAGACGGCACGGATGAGGATGGCCAGAGACTATCGCCGTCAGTTCGCACCTCGCACCCCCAGCCACGAGGCAGGTCCATCCTACGGCCCTCGTGACCCGCCAGATGTACCAGTGCCCTCCTCACCCGAGGAGGAGTATCCTTTGGTAGCCATGGAGGAGGATGACGAGGAGGACGAGCCGGAGCCGGTGTACGAGCCAGAAGAGTCAGAGCCAGAGGAGGAGGATCCAGAGGAGGACCCCGAGGAGGATCCAGAGGAGGAGTTCAGCGAGGACGAGCCAGAGGCCTGACCAGCACTATATCCAGACCCTGTCAGCAGACGTCACCTTTTTGCTAGTAGCATTAGCTTGATGTATATTTTGCTACAAGTTATTTTGTAGTACGGGCTAGGATATGTACAGCCCTTTTTATGTATTAGTTCAACATTTATGATATGTACCTATAACTAATTTACATGTATGACATTGACTGTTGGACCCTCTTGGTGCTGTTTACTTTACTGTTCATGTATGTATAGGTATAACAGACGACGCACGCATTTATCTGTGATACGACTATATGGGACTCAAAATAGTCCACCCGCATGGCTCTAGATTGACGGATAGCTTATGTTTAAAAGAAAAAAAAAATGGGTCCTTATTTTCAGTTAACTTAATTATTTTCCAAAGTAAAGTCGGGACTATCAGCACTCCCATACAGCAGATAACAACCTAGCTGACACAGATTATGACTTAAGCATAAGCTGTTAAGCTAGGGTGTTACACCTGGGCCTATGCTCGTTCCTGTCGTGCTCAGGTCTCTCTACCTGCGTTGCTCATAACCAATTTAGCGTGCCAAATTGGTGAGGGGCATGTCTGTAAGACGTGCCAAGAGAATAGGGATTTTCCTAATCATATAACTTTTGACCCTGACTGAGGCCATATGAATCCTCGGTGATTAGGGGCCTTGGTTTTCTGCTTTATTACCTAGGGTTCAGTTATGCACCTTTAAGATTACGTGAATACCGCTAGTGATCTAGGGTCGTCCTAACTCCTGTGACGGCCATTTCCTCATGATGCATGCTTTCATGTACCAAAAGAGACATACCCTGACTCATTGACTCCTTGGAACTACTAAAATCTCAAGTCCCTCAGGCTTCATTCGAATGTCTAGGGTTTCATTCGAATGAATCCCTGCGAGTTCTTTCATTCGATTGAAATAGGGTTTCAATCGATTGAAACCTTTTGAGTTCTTTCATTCGAATGAACTTGGGATTCAATTGATTGAAATTCGAGGTTTTTCCTTTATTCTATTGAATAAGAATTCAATCGATTGAAAGCTCAAAATTTGCTTTCATCCGATTGAAAACTCCATTCAATCGATTGAAAGTTGATGGAATGGGATCCCGAGACTTCAGTTCTCATTTTCTCCAGAGGTTTACTATTCCTAGGGTTCCAATCAGTACAGTTATGCATTTCATTCATCAAAATTTCCCAAAACCCTTCTTACCCTATATTTCCCCAAAATAATACTTAACATTTCTACAGTCCAATACACAGAATAACACATATACAGTTAAAACTTAAACCACATAGACAGAGGGCTTTAGAGTTACCCACTTCCTATGCGGATTTGAAGTCGATAGGCTGTAAGCGGAGAAAATCCTTGTCTCAACGGTATGCTCCAAGAAATTTTCGGAAGTCCGGTAGCACTCTCGCGATGTGCTCGAACGGTACTAAAGAAATGGAAACCGACAGAAGTTTAGCAAATTTTCTAAAATTTGCTTTACTTTACTGCAGGGGGCCATTTCTAACCGTGGCCCCCCTGACCCCTCTTAATTCTTTATTTATTTATTAAGTAATTATTATTATATTATTATTTTATTATAGTTATTATAAATATCCTAGCTCTTATTTTATTTTAGTCACCTTTGACCACTTTTGGCCCACACACGGGTCTCCGAAAAATATCCCAAATATATATCCGTGACCTGCAAATTTTCCTGGTCAGGATGGCGCTCCGAAACAAGATACCCAGGTACTTGTTTCAGTCAGCCAATCCTTTGCAGATCTCGTTGGCCCTCAACCAATTTTTTCGTTTTTTTTTTCGAACCCGAGCACAAACCTCACGGGGCCTCGTGAGAGCATAAACTCGTAGCTTTCTCCCCAATTTAAGGGGAACAAGTCCCGTTATTCGCTTCTCCCATCCCCTAACTCGGGTTACTTTATAATTTTAGCTAAGTCAGAGTTAATAGTTTCGCAAAACCCTTCCTAAGGAAAAGTCGGGATGTTACATTCCACCCCCATTAGAAAAATTTCGCCCTCGAAATTTAAGTACAGTTGGAATCCGTACCTTTAAAATAACTCTGGGTAGGCTTTCCGCATATCCTCCTCTAGCTCCCACGTCTGCTCTTCGAATTCTCCGTTTGCCCGCACGACTCGTACCATGGGAGTTTCCTTATTCCGTGTCTGACGAGTCTTGTGGTCGATAATCCGTTAAGGAGTGAGAGGTAAGGCTAGATCTTCTCTCAACTGAACCTGTTCCAGTTGCAACACATGGTCTGGGATGCATAATATTTTCGCAGCTGGGACACATGAAAAACATCGTGGATGTTGGCCAAGTTCGGTGGAAGAGCTATTTTGTAGGCCACGGGCCCTACTCGCTTCAAAATCTGAAATGGACCCATAAACCGTGGGCTCAACTTCCTGATTTTCAAGGATCTCCCAATCCCGGTTGCTGGCGTGACCTTTAGGAAGACGTGATCTCCTTCTTGAAACTAACTCTAAAGGCCTTCTGGGATTGTCCGTATAATTCTTTTGTTGGCTCTGTACTGTAAGCATCCTTTGGCGCACCAGTTTTATCATGTCTTCCGCTTCTTGCTTTTCTTCCGGAGTCAGTCCTTGGTACTATCTGCTATCGTTCCAACAAAGCGGTGATTGACATTTCCGTCCGTAGAGAGCCTCAAAAGGGGCCATTCCTATACTGGCTTGGTAACTATTGTTGTATGAAAACTCTACAAAGGGCATAATTCCTCCCAATTCCCTGGTGTATCTAGTGCACACGCCCGTAGCATGTCTTCCAGGATCTGGATGGTTCGCTCTGACTGGCTGTCCGTTTGAGGATGATACGCAGAACTCAAATGCAGTTGTGACCCTTGAGCTTTCTGAAAAGCTGTCCAAAATCGAGAAGTGAACCTTGGATCTCTATCCGAGATGATAGAGGAGGGCATTCTATGTAACTGCACCACCTCCTTAAGGTATACCTGACTAATTTCTCCATCAAGTAGTTAATTTTGACGGGGATGAAATGAGCGGACTTGGTCAATCTGTCTACAATCACCCATACTGCATCCATCCTTGTTCGAGTACGTGGTAATCCAGAAATAAAGTCCATCACGATACCGCTCCACTTCCACTCAAGAATCTCCGGAAGATTAAGTAATCTGGGTCGCTTCTGGTGCTCAATCTTCACTTTCTGGCAGACCAAGCACTTCTGTACCCAGTCCTCCACATCCCCCTTCAGTCCGGGCCACCAAAACATCTTTCGCAAGTCGTGATACATCTTGGTGGTCCCTGGGTGTATCATGAACTGGCTTTTATGTCACTCTCGCAGAATGTCCTCTCACAAACTGCCTTCTCTGGGCACGCAGATGTGTTGATGAAATCTTAACATCCCTTCCGGATCTATGGTTACCTCCTTGACCTTCCCTGCTGTCACGGTCTCGCAAAACTGGCGCCACATGTTCTGCTGGCACGCCTTTTGAGCCTCCATAGTTCTCTGCCTAAAGTCACTCGTGACTTGTAAGGGACATAGTATCAGACGGTCGCTACGACGGGTGACGGTTAAGTCGAGATCGCGGAACTCCTTGATTAACTGTGTCCCCCATACCAATAGATGAGCCATATGCAACGACTTCCAGCTTAGGGCGTCGGCTACTACATTTGCCTTTCCCGAATGGTAATTAAGGCCGAAGTCGTAATCCTTTAAGAACTCGGTCCACCTCCTCTGTCTCATATTAAGCTCCTTCTGGTCGAAGAGATACCTCAAACTCTTGTGATCCGAGAACACTTCAAACCAAACCGTGTACAAGTAATNTCTCATATTAAGCTTCTTTTGGTCGAAGAGATACCTCAAACTCTTGTGATCTGAGAACACTTCAAACCAAACCCTTTACAAGTAATGCCTCTAAATCTTCAGCACAAAAACTACCGCAGCTAATTCTAAGTCGTAAGTAGGGTAGTTGGTCTCATGGGGTCTCAACTGTCTCGAGGCGTAAGCTATCACCTGCCACTGCTGCATCAACACGCATCCTAAAGGGCGACTGGGGATCTGGCAATATCAGTACCGGGGCCATGGTTAGCCTCTCCTTTAACTCCGAGAAACTCCGCTCACACTCTGGCGACCACACTACTTTGGCCCCCTTACGCGTCAACTTCGTCAGTGGCAAGGCTAATTAAGAAAATCCTTGGATGAACCATTGATAATATCCTGCAAAACCCAGAAAGCTTCGGATCTCGGTAACTGAGGTGGGTCTTCCCTACATTCTCACTGCCTCAACTTTGTCGGGTCCTGTAACATCCCGAACTTTCCCTTATGAGAATTTCGCTTAAACCCTAATTTTTGCTTAACTAAAAGCATATTAGAGGCAATTATTTGGACTGAAAAAATTATTTACAAGACATATCTCTTTCAAACGCCAGTTGAAATAATTGTTTCATGGTCTTGCGAGACGCCGCAAGGTCCGTGCCAATTTTTGGCCAAATCAGAAATCCCGTTAGGTCCCAAAGGTATCCGTAAAATATACGCTTACGGAGAAATATTCACAAATACCTTAACCTAACATACCACATGATCAGGAAAATTAGTAGAGCATGGCTATGTGCTCGGAATATTTTTATGATATCCCTACACGAGCAAACAACGATCAAACGCGATCAAACATGATCAAAACGAAAACAGGTCAAACAAATGGCAATTGACCACGTGGTCAATGGTTAGGGGGAAAGAAAAATCAAAAGCATTTGAAGTATTTACTGTAGCAAAGACTAAATGAATTCGGTGCAATAAATGCTACCTTATTCCTTTTTATTTTTTTCTTTTTTTTTCTTTCTTTTTAAGGCCAAAATTTTGGCTACAAATAGCCAACCCTCTGAGGCTTCATTGTCTCAAAATCCATCCTCCAAATTTCTTCAGTTTTTATAAGTTTCGGTTCCGGTTGTACACACCGCGGTTACGCTGCCGGACTCAGGAAAAATAGGAGGAGCACACCGATGCGACGAGAATATTTTTCTCTTCACTTCTGCCGATTCAGAAAACGCTTAGGAAGTGGGTAATCTGACCTCCATTGTCTATGTGAAATTATGTGATATTCTCTACGTATAGGTTTGAAATAATTAAAATGTTTGTGAAAATATAACTGCACTGGTGAGTGAACCGTGCATCTTGGTAGCTTATATGTGTTGTGTGTTAAACAGTTTAGTATGATATATATCATGTTGGACGTTATGTTGCATGTGAAATGTTTTTGGTATTGTTGGTGCATTGTTGGAATACGTGGAGAGTTGCTGAGTGGGGCACCTGGAGTAGTGCTGAGAGGGTTACGTGGAGAGTTGCTGAGTGGGGCACCTGGAGTAGTGCTGAGAGGGTTCCGTGGAGAGTTGATGAGTGGTGCTGAGAGGGTTACGTGGAGAGTTGCTGAGTGGGGTGTAACATCCCACTTTTTCCCCTTAGTAGAAAGTTTGCAAAAATAAATAAAATAATTTATAAATAAACTTAGAAAGGAGAAAAACATTACCAATGCCTCCCTTAGTGAAAATTTCCCCAAACAACTGTTCATAGGGCCCTTTGTAGGAGTTGACCTGTCGAGGTTAGTAGAAATTATTCTGTTGGGTATTTCCAGATTTTGCTGATACCCAAATGATTCCTCTCGCCCCCTAGAGATGGATGAAAAACCTAAAGTGTCGGTAAAACGGAAATCGATTCAGTTTCGAACGATTCCGCAGACACTAGAACAGACCCATTTGGCCCCGTTTAGCCAGTAGAACTGAGCCGAGGGGATCAAGTCTCTGGAAATCATATCTTAGGGAGGGAAAGTTCTCAAAATACCTTAGATTATCCCAAAACCTTATTAGGAAAATGAGTGAGAACTGGCGATCACGGAATTGCCAGTGGAACGGTCCTGTTCGGATACCGGCGGGAGATAACTGGTCAAAGGTATCTGTGAAAAATACTCCTCCGGAGAAAAATTCACAAATGCCTTTAAATATTAATAGTCCTAGGTAGAGGGAAATTAGGGGATCGCGACGGTATAAGCAAAATATTTTTCGGACGACCGTGTGCGACGCACCGGGATTGCGAACGACCAAAAACGAGCAAAACGGGACTGGGTGGGACCCACTTCTGAATTGAGCACGTGGGGACAGCAGATTTGTGTGAAAAAATATTAAAATATAGGTCACTATTCATTAATTTGACCTGATGTGACCTTATAATTATCCAAAACAATTAATTAATTAAGAAATTAAATTAAGAAGGGCAAAATAGTAATTTTGGCTACAAATTTAAGGGCCAAAACGCCCCCATCAGCCACAGCCAGCCCCTCTATAAATACCCCACCCATTTTCTTCACTTTCACATAATCACCACTATACCAAAACTCTGCCAAAAAATCGCCCGGTCCAGAAACTCTGCCGAAACGCTGCCGAGATCAGGAGACCGGTTCAGGAGGCTACGTACCTGAGGAACCTGCATCTCTCCAACCATCTCTAAGACTCCAAAGAGGTGGGTAAATCTCAAGCTTGCTCTCTCTTTGATGAGCTTTAACTGCTTGCAGGATAATAGGTGTTGTTATGAAAGTTCTGTGTAGTATGTGTTAGCTATGTTAGGGCTATTGATCTTTGCATGATTTATGTTTGTTTGGGCTGAATATGATGAGGTTATGATGTTGAAATTTCGTGGTGAAGGGTGGTGGCCATAGATGGCTTATGCTTGCTTAGGTGATTTGATGAACTAGAGTAATGTTAGGTTATGCTTAGGCCTAGTATGTTTTGAGAATTGAGATATGTTTCCTATGATAATATATGTTGTAAAATGTTGTTGGAACTGGTGGAGTAACCCTAAGGATTGTCATGGGAAAAAGGAAAGCAAGAAAGCAAAGCAAGTTATGCAGGCCACGCCCAGGTACCGCTGAGTGGACAGGTACCGCTGAGCAGTCCAGGGGCTAAGGTGAAGAAAAGGATATTTTTAATGTTTTATGAACTGAATGGTTTCAGGTACCGCTGAGCGGACCCATGGGGGCGCTGAGCGGCCTGAAACCTAGTAATTTCCCCGGAGCCACTGTTTATGAAAATTGGCTTGGGCCCGCAGTTCCAACCAACATTAAGCTGGATGATGTGTATTGGTATGAATGATATGTTAAGATATGAGTATGCTTTTATGGCTTGCTAAATGTACTAGATGAGATATGTATATGGTGCTATGACATGCCCATGGATAAGATGACGTGACATGTATATGACACGAGCATAACACGACATGAACATGACATCCTGCATTCAAACATGATATGGAGGACGCCGCCATAGGGCGAGCAGACCTCAAGCATTGACATGATATGGAGGACGCCGCCATAGAAGCGAGCAGACCTCAAGCAGTGACACGACACGGAGGACACTGCCCTCGGGCAAGTCGACCCTCAAGCATTGCATACGATACGTACAAGAAATATGAATATGATATGTTATATGATACGTGAACACGATGATATGTACATGAATATGGTATGTTTATATGATACGTGAACAAGTTGATATGTATACGGAATATGCTTAGAATATGTATGTACAAAGGCCCTGTCATGAAACCATGATTTCGNGTAAAATCATATTGATTAAGTATTAAACCTACACATTTTAATATGCATTTGCCCACTTATGGAGTAATAACTTAGGGTATAAAATTGACTTATCAGCTGGCCTCTAGATAAGTCAGGAACTAAGAGGATAGCAGAAGAGTACAGAGGACATTGAGTTACCCAGGATAAGTAAAGGAAATATTAGAACCCCGAGAACCTAGTAAATTAGATAAGGCTGCTCAGGACTAGAACGGATAATAACAAGTAGGGAATTAGTATAATGATGTCACATAGAGACCCCTTGAGCGACGGAATCATACTGGAGTAATGAAATAAGTAGGTAAGCCCATAGAAACCCACTGAGAATGCGATGTTCTCACCCCCACTCCTTTATGGTTCCAGGTGGAGATGTCGAGGCAACGCGGGACAACTGGAATATTCGAGGCCAGAGATCCCTGAGGAGCAAACAGGAGCTACTTCTTCCCAGCAGTGCAGGAAGGCAACTATAGATTTTGTAGTCGCTAGTAGTAATGAATGGTCTAGGTTGGCCATTAGGTAGTATGTGCAGTACGTGCAGTACGTGCAGTAATTGTACTTATGTATTACAATGTAATTATGTATTGTGTATGGACCAAATGATTGTAAATATATATGTGTGTCTCTATTCTAATCTCTCTTGTATGATTAGCTCATAGACTAATTCTCACGTAAGTCCATTGTGTAACATCCCGTATTTTTCCCCTTAGTAAAAAGTTCGTAAAAATAAATAAAATAGTGTATAAATGAATTTAGGAAGAAGAAAAACATTACAAGTCTATCACTTAGTGAGAATTTCCCCAAACAACTGTTCATAGAGCCCTTTGTAGGAATTAACCTCTCGAGGTCAGTAGAAATTATTCTGTGGGGTATTTCCAAATTCTGCTGATACTCAAATAATTCCTCTCGACCTCTAGAGATGGATGAAAAACCTAAAGTGTCGGTAAAACGGAAATCGGTTCAGTTTCGGACGACTTCCGGACCAATCGGGAATGTTTCCGAATACCGAGAGTACCCATAAAATACACTAATAAAATAATAATTCCCCGAATACCTCTACCGGATTCAACTACTAATAAGGAAAAATTAGTAGAGCGCGAGGGTATGTCTGGATTATTTTTCGGACATCCGCACGTGATGTACCGGGACTGCGAACAACAAAAGCACGATCAAACATGATCAAAATTAGACTGACAGGATCATGTTTATCCATAGTTGAATATTTACATAAAATATACTATTATGTAATATAATAATAATTATGAATAGTAAATATAATAATAACATAGTATATAATATATCATATATATATAAAATATAATAATAAAAAGTTATATATTATTATAATATATATGTATATGACGGTGGGGGGGCTGCCATACACATATCCTCCCTGATCCATTCCATTTTGTTTTCTTTATTCTTCCCCCCACCACACCGAAGTTCTTTCTTTTTTATTTGCTTTCATTTTCGTTTTTCTTTTCCCCTTCCCTGACGTCGTTTTTCTTTCTTTTCCCTTTCTAAGCCTTTGCTTCACTTTGCTTTGTTTTTCTTTGT
>QANU01074876.1:16326-32424 GCA_003254905.1 Nissolia schottii | reverse complement strand
GCGTCTGATGACAGGGTCTGGATATAGTGCTGGTCAGGTCTCTGGCTCGTCCTCGCTGAACTCCTCCTCCGGATCCTCCTCGGGGTCCTCCTCTGGATCCTCCTCCTCCGGCTCTGACCCCTCCGATTCGTACTCTGGCTCTGGCTCGTCCTCCTCGTCATCCTCCTCCATGGCTACCAGAGGATACTCCTCCTCGGGTGAGGAAGGCACTGGTACATCTGGCGGGTCTCGGGGGCCGTAGGATGGGTCTGCCTCGTGGCTGGGAGTGCGGGGTGCGAACTGACGGCGATAGTCTCTGGCCGTCCTCATCCGTGCCGTCTGCCTGTAAGCCTTGGGCGGTCGCAATCTCACAGAAACTGGGTCGACCTCCACGTCCTTCTCATACGGAATGGGCTCGCCATCGGCGGAAGTCTCTGGCTCGGGGAATACCGGTGGCGCGACTCGGTGGGGTGTGGGACGATTCACTACCAGTACTGACCAAAGCTCTGCCTCTTCCCCCGTCTCAGGGTCTACGGTCCTAAATCTACTGCGCAGGATCCGCCTCTTCTTCGGCGGGGACGTCATCTATCTCGCCTGAAGCCATAAGTGAGTGGGGGAGAGAACGGTGGTTCTCAGTGGTTGACTATGGCATAGGGGAATCTGGTTACTAAATTATGCTCCGGCCGTCCAGGAGATCTCTAAGTGTTCATGTATATAGACATCCTACCAGTTATTTCTTGCCTAAGTTGCTTGGCGGCTTTATCTAGTTACTAGGTGACAGGGAACTAATCTTTCTTACTAAGTTCTCGTGCTTTCTATCCTTGACCGTTCTGACACTACTACACATATCTGTATGCCCGGTGACCTTGCCCCATGCGTTCCCTTCGAGCATGGTGACATGGTCGAGACATGGTGACGCTTTAACCACATAGGTATGTATGCAAGGTGATCGTGTCCCATGCGTTCCCTTCGAGCCTGGTGACGTGATCGAGCCCCATGCGTTCCTTTTGAACATGATGACGTACACAAGGCCTGCGTTCCCTTCGAGCCTGCTCTTGTGCACTATGGATGAACTTTAACATTTTAATTAACCGGTATCATATGCTTCCTTTTCCTTACGCGTACCGGCTCACCCGGGTTAGCGTCTTCTCCTTCATCATATCTCATCATCTCATGCACTTTATCTTTCTGTACTGATCTGGTTCTTACGTTCATTATTATCTTGATTTATTAACCTTGGTCATAGCACAGTCTCTAGTGGTCTGTCCTCATGATGCATGCATGACTCGTTACTCATGTCCTCGTTCTTTGCACCCTTAGGTGGCTCATAGTAACACAAATAGCATTATAAACTTATCACATAAACTTCTACTGCTAAGTGCTTGTTGGAATATATGTGGACCTCGGAACCCATTTTGGAAACCACCAGCAACGTCAGGGAACCTCCGCGGAACCCACTAAGCAACTCTTTCTAGGATCACGTAACCATTCCAGGGGATATCCATGGAACCAACTCTACCATGGACCACTCTACCTCTCTAGGGAACCTCCGCAGAACCCACTTAGAACTCCTCATGGACCACTCTGCACTCTAGGGAACCACTCTACCCCTCTAGGGAACCTCCGCGGAACCCACTCGGAACTACTCCCGGTGCCCACTCAGCACTCTTCACATAACACTCTCAACACTCTAGGGGACTACTCAACCACTTCAGGGGACCTCCACGGAACCCCTTCGGTCACCACTACTGACGGCCGCTCTTCAACTCCTTAGGCTCCTCTCAGTCTCTCCCTCCGCAAAACACTCGGCACCATCCCAGGTGCCCACTCATCAACTTTCTAAACTCCTCTTTGTTACTCTATGCATACACCTTCGGCACCCGTCCAGGCGCCGCTCAACACTCCCTAGACTCATCTCCGTCACTCTCCGCGGAACACTCAGCGCTTACCTCCTGGCTTAGTTTCTCTCATTCTCTTACATTCCTCCCAAGTTCACACCACATATTCCAACAGTACCCGAGCAACAACATGAACGTTCAAGAATCATGAAACAACGTGAATATATCCAACATGCAATAGTAATATTTATCCTCATAGCATTTCTAATTTTTCCTACTCAAAATACACACATAAACATACAATAAACATCCCATAGACAGGGGTGATGGTACTACCCACCTGTAGAAAACTTGGTGGTGGTGAAAGAGAGCTTTGAGTGAAGTCCTACAAGCCTTGTTGTTTTCCAAAGCTTGAGCTCCTCCTTTCTCCAAGGTGAATATCTCGAGCAAGGTGGAAGATGATGAGGTTGTCCCCCTTGATTTTTGGTGGAAGAAAATGAAACTAAGATGAGGAGACTTTGGGGGGCTGTGTTTCGGGTCTTGGGAGGTGAAAGAGGATGGGAAGGGTGCTTGATTGCTTGGAGACAAAGTGCTGTTCTTGGAGCTTGGCTTGACGTGTGTTTATGGAGAATGTGAGAAGATGAAGTTTTTCTTGAGGTTTTGGGGAGAGGGGACTCGGTTTTGGGGTGGCTGAATGTGAGGGAAATCAATTAAATTTTAGGATTTAGAAAAAGGTGATGAATAGTGGGAGGTATGGGCATAGGTATGGCTCATGATGTGATTTGGTTAAGTGTAAGACAAGTAATAGTGATGTAAGTTTGGAAGCATGATTTTGGGGATTAATTTTTATCCAAAAATCTCCTCTCCAGCCGTGCAGCCTTCTCCATCAGCTGCTGAAATTTCATCTTCTCCCGGCTCCGATTTGCTCGTCTTTTATCACTCACAGTATCGGTGCGTAGCGCACGGTTATCCGAAAAATATTCTGTTTATACCATCGCGCTCCTCTAATTCTCCACTACCTAAAGGTATTAATGTTTAAAGATGTTTGTGAATTTTCCTCCGGAAGAGTATTTTCACAGACACCCCTTTGTACGTCAGAAAATTCTATCGGCGTACAGCGGCCGTTCGGTTGTCGACCAAACTGCTTATCGCGACACGTCTTATTTCCTAGGGATATTCTACGTAATAATTTCCCATCTTATTTCTCAAATCACGATTAGAGAATTAATTTAATAATTAGGTTTACAATTTTTTCTCTAAGGAAAAATCGGGATGTTACAGGTTAGACCTAGACCCTCGACTCTAGCATGTGAAATAAATGAATGCGAAGCTCCAGAGTCATACAGTACAGCTAATGATTCACCTTGCATAACACACTTATCCTGAATCATGTCATCAGCATCCTGAACCTCTTCAGCAGAAATAGTAAACACTCGGCCAGCTTGCTGCGATGTAGGTGGTGCAGTCGGGCACGTCCTCGCTATGTGTCCGGTCTTGCCGCATCGAAAGCACACATTCTGCCCCGCAAGGCAGACTCCCCCATGCTGCCTGCCACACTTCGGATAGGGAGACTTGGACCCTCCTGCTTGCGGTTGCGGTCTCGGTGCGGGCAACGCAGCTCTTGGGGTTCCTTGTCGTGGCTGACTGGGCTGCCCCTTTGCTCCTGGGGTCTGCGGCTGCTGAGTCTATCTTCTTCCCCAGTTAGCGATCGGGGCAGGGAAAGGCCCTCGCTTCCTAGGGTCTTGTCTGGAACTCTCAGCTTCTGCCAGCTTCCTCTTGTTCCTCTCGCGGTTCTCTATGGCTAGGTTCCTCTGAGAATCCTCCAGTATCAGGCACTTGTCTACCAGAACAGCATAATCCCAGATATCAAGGTGGTTCACTGCCACCTGAAGTGCGCCCTTCAGCCCTTGCTTGTACTTGGCACACTTCTAGCCTTCATCCGGATTCAGCCGGTAGGTGCTGGAATATCTGCACAGCTTGTCAAACTCAGCCGTGTATGCTGACACAGTCCTATCGCCCTGTTTCAGCTCCAGGAACTCTACCTCCTTGCAGTTCCGCATCCCGCATGGAAATTGCTTGTCCACCACAGCGGTGGTGAATGCAGTCCATGTAATAACCCCTTCGCGTTTTTCCAGCAGAGGCCTAGTAGACCTCCACCAATCTCAAACCACTCCTCGAAACATCCTTGAAGCAAACTTCACCTTTTGCTCATCTGTGCAGTCCAAGTCCTCGAAGACCTGTTCCATCCCCTCGATCCAGTTATACACGATCTCGGGGTCAACCTGTCCTTCAAAAGTAGGCGGACGAACTTTCATAAACTCCGCGTACTTCTGAGTATCGATCTCTCTCAGGGTCGGCAATACGTTCCTGGCTGCCGTAGCAGCGTCCATCTGGGCTGTGGCGCGAGCCACCTCGCGTATAACATCTGCGAAGTCCCCATTATCTGGGGTGCATCGTGTATGATCTCTCCTAGGAGGCATGACTGTCTATAGAGCACCTGCAACAACCCGAGGTGATCAGTCTCAAGAAAGGCTAGTGCACACAAACAATACATTTATCCTAGAAACAGTCTACACCGTTATCATGCTCGGAAGCATAGTGCGGCTCAGTCCTCAGGCTCACTTGGACCAAACTGCTCTGACTGTAACACCCTAGGTTAGCAGCTTATGCTTAAGTCATAATCTGCATCTGCTAGGTTGTTATCTACTGTGTGGGAATACTGATAGTCCCTACTTTACTTCAGAAAATAATTAAGTTAACTGAAAGTAAGGACCCATTTTTTTTTCTTTTTAAACATAAGTTATTGTTATGCGTCAAACTAGAGCCATGCGTGTGAACTATCATAAGTTTCATATAGTCGTATAACAGATAAATGCGAGCGTCATCTGTCATACACGTACATACATGAACAGTAAAGTAAACAGTACCAAGTGGGTCCAACAGTTAAAGTTATACATGTCAGAAAGTCATATATACGTATCATAAATACTGTACTAGTACATCAAAAGGGCTATTCATATCCTAAGCCCGTACATGCTATCAGAGCTACAAAATGACATACATCAAAATACACATCAAGATAGGGCTATTGGCAAAAAGTGTCGTCACTGATGACAGGGTCTGGGAACAGGGCTGGTCAAATCTCCGGCTCATCCTCGCTGGGGTCCTCCTCCGGATCCTCCTCTGGATCCTCCTCCTCGTCCTCCTACTCTGGCTCCTCCGGCTCGTCCTCCTCCTCCACGATCTCTATGGGATAATCCTCCTCGGGTGATGAGGGCACAGGTACATCCGGCGGTCGCAGTTTCACGGAAACTGGATCAACCTCCACGTCGTTCTCGTAAGGAGCGGGCTCGCCGTCGGCGGGAGTCTCTGGCTCTGGGGAAACCGGTGGTGCAACTCGGCGGGGTGTGGGACGGTTCACTACAAGTACTGACCACAGCTCCGCCTCCTCCCCTGTCTCGGGATCTACGGTCCTAAATCTGCTGCGGAGGATCCACCGCTTCTTCGGCGGGGTCGTCATCTAGCTCGCCTGAAGCCATAAGTGAGTGGGGGCGAGAACGGTGGTTCTCAGTGGTCAACTATGGCATAGTGGGGATCTGGTTACTCAATTATGCTTTCAGCCGTCTAGGAGATCTCTAAGTGTGCATGCATCTAAACATCCTACTAGTTATTTCTTGCCTAAGTTCCTGGGCAGCTTTATCTAATTACTAGTGACTGGGAACTAATCTTTCTTACTAAGTTCTCGTGCTCATTAACCAGACTCGCGGTGCAACTGTGACTGCCACGTACGTGTCTCACAGACGGTTGACTCAACATGCATTCATAATCATATATATATAACCATACATAATCAGATATAATCATACAGCTTATACAATTAGCACATAAATGTAATGCATGAGGGGATAGGGGTTTCTCCTACGCGCCTGTGGCCGCGTCCTTCTTCGCTGCTGGGTTGCCATCGCTCCCATGTAGACTGGGGGATCGTCATCCCTTCTCTAGCTACGACGTGTAGTAACACTAGGAGTGAGGCTCGTATGCATTCGAACTTCGGGGATGACTTGCTAACTTACGTATGAACTTCGTGGACGGCGTCCGAACTTTGGGGACGACTTAATCATCTGCATCCGAACTTCGTGGATGACTTTAAGGCCTGGGTCCGAACTTCGGGGACCAAATCTCTCTTTCTCTCTTATGTTTGAAATTCGTGGACATCTTACCTGTCTTTTAAATGTCATGACATAAAAGCTCAAGCGCTCCTTACTTTCTTTTTTCTCGTCGGGGTGGAAACCCGCGTTTAGATCATTCTCTGCATAACATAATCATAACCCAGTCCGTCTTGCACGGCCGGGGAGGGGCTTGTCAGGTATGACGTGCCAAGAGAGGGGTTCCTATTTTATATAACTATGTCATAGCTTCGGGCTACTCCGACCCTCTGTGGCCGGGGCCCATCTTTAGACTTAACTGTTTTCCCCTAATTTTAAGTTACCATCTTTGCACATTAATTCATTCAATTCTAGTGATCTATGGTTGCCCTAAGTCCTGTGGCAACCCTGCCTCATGAATGGATGCAAGACTCGTTACTCATGTTCTGTCCTCGTTCACTGCCCCCTGCTAAGGTATCGTCCACGGAACCTGCCTCTCCAGGGAACCACTCAGCAGCTCCGGGGTAACCTCCGCGGAACCCACTCAGTACCACTGCTGGTGCCCACTCAGCAACTCTCCAGGTTTACTCAACAACTCTGGGTAACCTCCGCGGAACCCACTCAGCACCACTGCTGGTGCCCACTCAGCAACTCTCCAGGGAACCACTCAACAACTCCGGGGTGACCTCCGCGGAACCCACTCAGCACCATTGTTGGTGCCCATTCAGCAAACTCTCCAGGGAACCACTCAGCAACTCCGGGAACTCCGCGTAAACCCACTCAGCACCACTCCTGGTGCCCACTCAGCACTCTTCACGTTACCCTCTCAGCACTACAGGGATCCTCCGCGGAACCCACTCAGCACCACTCCTGGTGCCTGCTCAACAACTCTCTACAGAACCAACCCTCTCAGTCACTATCCGTAGAACCACCCAGCACCATCCCAGGTGCGGCTCAACAACTACGGAATCCTCTCGGTCACTCTCCGCAGAACTACTCGGCGTTTACTTCTTTGCTTATTTTCTCTCATTTTCTAACATTCATCTCAAGTTTAAACACTACATATTCCAACAATACACAACAACAACATGAACATCCATGAATCATAAAACAACGTGAATACAACCAACATGCAACATAATATTTATCCTCATTAAATCCTTAACAACACATGCAAGATTGATAAGTGAAGCTTACACCCTATTTTACTATCCTATAAATGAACAAATGCATACTAAAAACGTGTGGTTTTAACACTTAATTGATGTGTTTTGCATATTATTCCTTTTAGTGAGGAATTAAGGAAAACGGCAAGTTTAAGTATTATTTTATTCTTAGTATTAAATATTTCTTTTGTAGTTTTCTATTTTGGATTTCAGGAAATAAAGGTGTAAGAAGATCATTGAAGATGTGAAGAGAAGATTTGGACCAATGAATGCAAGATCACATTCAAATCCAAAAAGATTTGGTTAAAAGATGAGCTGAGGATTTTTAACGTTGACTTTGCCATCAATTTTGAGCCATGATGGAGATTGAATCTCGATTTGGTGTCAACTACAAAGTTGTATCTCTATCTCTTAGCTTTAAGTGGCAATTTGAATCACCTCAATTGAAGGTCTGTAGCTGAAGATATTGCAGTTTTACTGACTGCTGTGCAAGTCAGTCCGCGGAGCGTGATTACCAATCCGCTGAGCGGACCAGCTTCCAGAAACTTCGCCAGCTGGCGCCAATGGGCAAACCGCGTCCACCGCCTAACCGCTGAGCGGCGGCGCTAAACCGCTGAGTGATTTCCCCCCTAAAAACACCTATAAATAGGGGGCCAATGCTAGCATTTGGGGCATTCTTCCCCCATCCTCTTCCAACCTCTCCCTAAGCTCGCCTAGGCGAATACCCTTCCTTTTTCCTTCCATATTCTTCACTTTTTACATTTTATTTCAAAGCACTTAGGCTATGTTAGAGTGCTTTGTTTTCTTTAAAGCTTTGTAACGAAGTTCTGCCAAATTAATTCCAGGTTCTATTATTTCTTCTTGCCATCTACTCTTTCATTATTTACTCTTTCTTGTTTTCCATTTGCTTTAATCTTCCATTGCTATTTACATCCATCCGTTTCTTTAATTACTTCTTTGTTTCTCTTTACTTACTTTAAGTTTATTTACTCTTTCCATTTTCTTCCTTTACTTTTATCTTTCATTTATTTCTTTCTATTTTCATTTACTCTTGCCTTATTATTTATTTTTCCTATTGTCATTTATTTTTCCTTTCACTTTATCTACTCTTTCTTTCTCTTTATTTACTTTGAGTTTTAATCCTCCAAACATGGAGGAGTAATTTCTTAATATCTTGCATGCGGTAACTTAAGATTAAGATTAATTTGAGCTCTTGCGCTTAAAGAATACTCATGACTCGTTCCACCTTAATTAATGACATAGCGATTGCACGTTAATGGTTAAGGTTAAATCTAAGTTAATGAATCTTGACGATTGTATGATTCATTCAACTAAGATTGAGGAACTAAAGGAGAACTAATCAGATTTGAATACGTTGTGCAATTTGTACTTAATTAATATGGGTATTAATGCTGAGATCTTGGTTTTAATACCTGTATTAACAAATGCTTAAATAGATTGACGATCGTAATTTCTTGAGTAAATTGCATATTAGTTAGAGATTTCAACTAATAAACAACATCTCCTTTCATGGTGCCGCTCAACAACTCTCGACTTCTCTCAGTCACTCTCCACAGAACCACTCAGCACCATCCCAGGTGCCGCTCATCAACCTTCTAGACTCCTTTCGGTCACTCTCCGCGGAACCACTCAACGCTTACTCCTTTCCTTATTTGCTCTCATTTTCCCTCATTCATCCCCAAGGGATCCTCCGCGAAACCACTCAACTATACCTGACGAACCAGAATCGGTTTTCTTTATTTTTCTCGCTTTTCTCTCCCCTTTGCTCATGGATGCTCTTTGAGTTTTCCATATATTTCAACCATCAAATACTAAGCTAGTCCAGGTCACAGGACCCTTCAGAATCATCTCCCTAAATCCTAGCATAGGCTCTAACATATATACAAACATAAACACGTACACACATAACAAGAAACAACCACNGAAATAAAGTCCAATTTTTTACATCACTTACCTAAGTTTCATGGCTTACTGTCAGAAAACCCGCACCGCCATCTCAAGGTGTTTGTGATGACCTGTAATACCATGAGATCGCAGTCTGCCACCCGTGACTTAGTAAAGCTTAAAGCTTTTCCATTCTCTTTGGAGGGTGCGACACGAGACTAGTATTACAGTATTCCGTACCAAGCAGTAAATAGTTGACTGGGCTTAAAGAAACTGTTTCTTGAAAAATACTTTCCAGCCAGCCGAGTTTCCGCTTTACGGAAAGAAATTTCTGGCATCCAACAGAGGCCCGATGAGACCCTAGGCGAATATTGGGAAAGATTCCAAAGCTTGTGCGACATGTTCCCACACCACGGGTTCACTGACGTACAGCTATTGGAACACTTCTATGAAGGTCTTAGCCTCATGGATCGGAAATGGATTGACTCCGCTGCTGGTGGTATTCTCAAGAACAGGAAAACACCAGAAGAAGCTAGACAATTGATCAGTGAGATGGCTGATCATTCAAGATACGAAATGAGAGCTAACAGGAACACTAGAGGAGCATATGAACTTTCTGTTGACCGCCCTAGTAACGAGTATGTGTCTCTTACTGAAAGGATTGATAAACTAGCAGAAATGGTCAGTGTTATGGCCATGGGACACCAGACTCAGGCAGTATGCTCTCTCTGCCCCGATGGCATCTCCCACTCTCCCGAGCAGTGTCCACTACTCAGGGACGAGACTTCCACAGTTGCGGCAATGTTCCCGGGTAAGCCAGACCAGTCCAACCAGCAAAGGTATGACCCCTACAGCAATACTTACAATCCCGGCTGGAAGGACAACCCGACATTTAAATGGAGCAACAACTCCAACACCCTTAATCCGCAACCACAAGCCAAACCTCAACAACAACAAAGAAGATATGTGCCTCCTCCGCAGAGGTCACAGCAGCAATTCCAACCCACACCACCACAACAGTTCCATCCCCCTCCACAACTTCCACCACCTGCCCCTGCCTCTGAGATATGTTACAAGATATGATGAAGATGATGCAGGATATGCAGGCGTCCCAAAAAAAGTACGAGGCTGCTTTGTCGGCTATACAAAATGAAATCCATTCAAGCAAGCAGTCCCAACCGAGCAGCTCATCCCACCTTCCCTCTCAAACAGTTCCAAACCCCCGAGCAAACGTAAGTGCTATAACTTTAAGATCTGGAACTGTTTTGCAGGTACCATAGGTTGAAGACTCTGAAAAACCTAGCGGTCACACTACGGTAAAAGACTCCGGAGAAAAAGCCGGAGAAGAAGACTCCAACAGAGACACCGAAGCAGAAAGTTTGAAGTAGACCGAAAGACCTAATAAGTCCCAGAACCACTACAGACAGGAGAAGTACCAGTTCCACTGCCTTTTCCTCACAAAGGTCCTAAGCCCAAGTCTGCTGCTGCACTTCAGCTGGAAAAAGAATTTTTGGAGACATTCCAGAAGGTAGAAGTAAATATTCCCCTGCTAGAGGTAATCAGACAAATCCCCAAGTATGCAAAATTCTTGAAGGATTTGTGTACTAACAAAGGAAGGCTGAAAGACACCGGTCAAGTCAGTATGGGTGCGAATGTGTCATCCATCATCAAAGCCAGTCCCTTACCTCCAAAATGCACGGATCCAGGTACGTTCTTAGTCCCTTGTGTAATAGGACAACGATTGTTTACAAAAGCCTTGGTAGATTTAGGAGCAACAATCAATGTTATGCCAAGGTCTATTTACAAATCTTTGCACACGGGAACTCTTAAGCCAACCGGATTAATAATACAACTTGCCAACCGAAGCACCGCCAGACCAGAAGGTATTTTGGAAGATGTTTTAGTAAAGGTAAACGATTTAATATTCCCCGCAGATTTTTATGTTTTGGAAATGGAAAATGACATGAATGTAAACCAGCCTACATTAATCTTAGGCCGTCCACTCTTAAAAATTGCACGGGCCAAGATTGATGTACATGCTGGTACATTATCCATGGAATGCGGGGATATGCATGTGCAATTTGGTTTACCTGAGGCAATGCATTACCCTTCTGAGGAACATTTAGTTTTTCACATCGGTGTTATTGACTCTTTAATTTTGGATGCTTATGACATTTGGGCTGATAAACTGCTAGAACTAACATCTGAATTCGAATGCCCTAATTGTGATGGAGTTAATAACTTGTGTTCTATTTGTAAAGAAATAGATGAATCCCTCCAAGAAGGTCTGGATAATAATTTTGTGAATTCTAAATTTGATCTACTTAATGCATCGCCTGTTTTAGAATTGAGTGAAGTTGTAGGTACAACAGACAGTAAAGCAGCAGGTCCAGAGTTAAAGGCTCTTCCTTCTCACCTCAAGTACACTTTCCTGGGAGAGGATGAATCGCTGCTAGTGATAATAGCAAATAATCTCTCCTCTCAGGAAGAAGAAAAGTTAGTCGATGTACTTAAGAAGCATAAGAAAGCAATCGGGTGGACCATAGACGACATTACTGGTAAAAGCCCTTCAACGTGCACACATAGAATACTCCTAGAGGACGAAGCAAAATCAGTCAGACAACCGCAGAGAAGGCTTAATCCACTCATTCAAGATGTTGTGAAAAAGGAAGTAATGAAGCTTTTAAAAGCTGGCATTATCTATCCTATCTCAGATAGTGAGTGGGTTAGCCCAGTTCAAGTGGTCCCAAAAAAAATCTGAAACTACAGTGGTCAAAAATGAAAACAATGAGTTGATCCCCACATGAGTCCAAAATAGCTGGCGAGTCTGCATTGATTATCGACGCCTCAATAACGCCACCCGAAAGGATCATTATCCCCTACCATTCATTGATCAAATGCTTGAAAGACTTGCAGGTAAATCTCATTACTGTTTTCTTGATGGCTATACAGGTTACTTCCAGATTCATATTGCTCCCGAGGATCAAGAAAAGACCACCTTCACGTGCCCCTTTGGTACATTTGCCTATCGAAGGATGCCATTTGGACTTTGTAATGCACCTGCTACTTTTCAACGCTGCATGATGAGTATTTTTTCTGATTTTCTGGAAAATTGTATGGAAGTTTTTATGGACGATTTTACTGTTTTTGGAACTTCCTTTGATTCTTGTTTAGAAAGTCTTGCTAGAGTACTTCGACGTTGCATCGAAACTAACCTTGTCCTCAATTATGAAAAATGTCACTTTATGGTTCGACAAGGTATAGTTTTGGGGCACGTAGTCTCTAGTAAAGGAATTGCCGTTGACCCCGCTAAAATAGAAGTTATTTCTTCTTTGCCTTACCCCGCCTGTGTGCGGGAGATTCGTTCCTTCCTTGGCCATGCAGGTTTTTACAGAAGATTCATCAAGGACTTTAGCAAGATCGCGCATCCCCTTACCTCCCTGTTGCACAAAGATGCAGACTTTGTTTTTGATGATAAGTGCAGGGAAGCGTTTGACACCTTGAAGCATGCCTTGACGACAACTCCTATCATCCAACCACCGGATTGGGGGTTGCCATTTGAAATTAGGTGCGATGCATCGGACCATGCTGTAGGTGTTGTGCTTTCCCAAAGGGTTGGTAAGTTTCCACATGTCATAGCTTATGCCTCAAGGACTTTGGATGCCGCGCAATCTAACTACACCACTATAGAAAAGGAACTTTTAGCTGTTGTCTTTGCTCTTGATAAATTCCGATCTTATTTGCTTGGTTCTAAGGTAGTGGTGTACACAGATCATGCAGCTCTAAAGTACCTTCTGAAAAAACCAGAGGCCAAGCCTAAGCTCATTAGGTGGATGCTACTACTCCAAGAATTTGATTTAGAAATTAAAGATAAGAGTGGAGCAGAAAATCTAGTAGCAGACCATCTAAGTCACCTAACTCATATCTCAGCCGACCCCTTTCCTCTCCGGGATCACTTTCCCAATGAATCCCTATTAATGATATCAGAAAGACCTTGGTACGCAGATATCATTAATTATTTAGTTTCTAATAAAGGGCCCCCACATTTTTCAAAAACTCAATTAGCAAAGCTGAAAAGTGATGCTAAATATTATATATGGGAAGACCCTTATCTGTGGAAAATTGGAAGCGACCAAGTAATTAGACGGTGTGTCCCAAGCTCTGAGTTCGAGTCTATTCTCAAATTTTGCCATATATTTGCAAGTGGTGGCCACTTTGGACCACAACGCACAGCCAGAAAAGTATTAGATTCAGGATTTTATTGGCCTTCATTGTTCAAAAATGCTTATGAATTCTGCAAATCATGTGAACAATGTCAAAGAACAGGTAACATTACTTGGAGGAATGAAATGCCCTAACAACCATTACTATTCTGTGAAATTTTTGATGTATGGGGGATTGATTTCATGGGACTATTTCCTATTTCACATGGTTACACTTATATTCTTTTGGCTGTTGACTATGTATCTAAGTGGATTGAAGCCATTGCTACTCGAACTAACGATCCTGCCATAGTTGTGTCTTTTGTCCGCTCTAACATCTTTTGCAGATTTGGAATGCCAAGAGCAATTGTTAGTGACCAGGGGACCCACTTTTGCAACCGGCGCATGGAAGCTGTGCTCCAAAAATACAGGGTTGTTCATAGGGTATCCACTGCCTACCATCCCCAAACAAACGGACAGGCAGAAGTGTCTAACCGGGAGATTAAGGGAATCCTGGAAAAGATGGTAAAGCCCAACAGGAAAGACTGGTCACTGCGATTGGATGATGCATTATGGGCCTATAGGACAGCATTCAAGACACCTATCAGGATGAGTCCGTTTCAATTGGTATTTGGCAAGCCTTGCCACTTGCTAGTAGAATTGGAGAACCGAGCTTATTGGGCCGTAAAACAGTGCAACATGGATTTAGAGCAAGCAGGGAGTCACCGGAAATTACAACTTCAACAATTGGAAGAACTCCGATTGGATGCATATGAGAACTCCCAGCTCTATAAAGAGAAGACCAAACTGTTCCATGATAAGAACATTCTGCGCAAATCCTTTCAAGAAGGATAGTTGGTGTTGCTTTACAACTCGAGGCTCAAACTTATGCCTGGGAAGCTCCGATCAAGGTGGGATGGTCCATATGTGATTACCAAGGTACACCAGTACGGTAAAATTGAGCTGAAAGATCCAAAGACTGCTAGTACATTCGCAGTCAACGGACATCATCTGAAGCCGTACTATGACACTTCTGGGAATCTCCAAGAGGAAGTGGAGGTTCAATATCTTGNTGTGGGGTGGGGAAGTTAAGAGTTTTAACTATGCATTACTTGTGAAATTCATAAATTAGGAGTCATTTAGACTAATTGACGATTGATTTGTGCAATGTGCATTGTTGTCTTTTATTGTGGTATTATGTTTGATTGAGCATTCTATAAATCTTGGCATGTTCTAATTAATTAAAGATATTACCTGGTAAGCTGTTTGAGCCATTCATAGGATAGCAACCTTACATGCTATTCCTTTCTTTGTTGTGTGTACACTCACTAGTTTTCAAGTCCAGAACTTGCCTGATTCTTTGCATTACACTTTTGCCTTTGTATGTGACATGTGACATGATTGAGGCATTTCTTGTACATCTAGCTTACATATCCATATAAGCCTATCCTGAATATTTAACCCTTGATAACCCCTTTGAGCCTTGAACCCTTTTATTGTATATTTAGCACATTACAAGCCATTTAACCTAGAAAAAAACCATGGCATACCTCGCTTTAAGGCTCAGTAGAATTGTGGTCCATCTGTTCATATGTGCTAAGCAATAAGTGTGGGGTTACATGAGGCCATGTAACATTCAAGTAGGGGGGAGAGCAAACCACCAGTACTCCTCATATTATTTCAAAAAAAAAAAAAACCAATTAAGTGCACCAACAGAAATGCTCCCCTAAAGCCATGAAGTCAGCAGTGACAAGAAAAGTTAATGAAGACCAAGGTCCTCGCACCGTTGTTTAAGCACATATGCCATGAATTCTACTAAGTCTAAGGCTTTAACCTACTGGCCATATGATATCCCACCTTGACCTTAACCCCATTACAACCTTAAAAAGACCTCTTGATGCATGTCATATATAATTGGTGATCCATGATGCTTAGGAGAAACTCAAGCCTATGGAGGCGACTCTAGTGCAGTGTTTGAGAGAGCATTGAATAAACCTATACACTTTGAGTGACGAGTGACACACACTAACCTGTGAGGCTCAATTGATTTTAACATGCTTTGATTTATTCCTTGTTCATGATTGATATGCCAAGAAACTATGTTTAAATGCACAAAGATATCATCTCTTGTCTAAATGCACTTTAATTTTTGGATTGTCACGAATTTTGCATAGGTGTTTGAGAATTAGTGAGTCGGCTTAAGTGCCTCCCTGAGTTTCGCGGCTTTGTAGGGGGATGTAAATAGTGTCTCCGCACCAAAAAGAATTTTCATTGTTTTCACTTTAAGCTTGCTTAAAATCTTAGTTTCTTGCATCAGGATATGCAATTGTTCAAGTGTGGGGTAATTTGATAAGTGAAGCTTACACCCTATTTTACTATCCTATAAATGAACAAATGCATACTAAAAATGTGTGGTTTTAACACTTAATTGATGTGTTTTGCATATTATTCCTTTTAGTGAGGAATTAAGGAAAACGACAAGTTTAAGTATTATTTTATTCTTAGTATTAAATATTTCTTCTGTAGTTTTCTATTTTGGATTTCAGGAAATAAAGGTGTAAGAAGATCATTGAAGATGTGAAGAGAAGATTTGGACCAATGAATGCAAGATCAAATTCAAATCCAAAAAGATTTGGTTAAAAGATGAGCTGAGGATTTTTAACATTGACTTTGCCATCAATTTTGAGCCATGATGGAGATTGAAGCTCGATTTGATGTCAGCTACAAAGTTGTAGCTCTATCTCTTAGCTTTAAGTGGAAATTTGAATCACCTCAATCGGAGGTCTGTAGCTGAAGATATTGCAGTTTTACTGACTGCTGTGCAAGTCAGTCCGCTGAGCGGGATTACCAATCCGCTGAGCGG
>QANU01074872.1:0-15865 GCA_003254905.1 Nissolia schottii | reverse complement strand
GTTTGGGCTCGCGGGCCTAAACGGGCCGTGCCAAAATTGTGCCTAGTTTTAGGATCCGGCTCGTTTATGGTTGGTCCGCGGGCTTAAACAGGCTAGGCCATGTATTTTTTTTAAAAAAAATTATAATTTTGGTTTATTTTTTTATGATTTAAATATAAAGTTGTGAATAAGTATTCGCGATCATTTTTAACTATTTTTTTGTCTTCTATCTATTAATTAATCAGAAAGAAATAGTTTAGGTAAAATTTGAGGATCCATTTCCGATGGTAATAAATAGAGAAAAATTAAGGTTTTGTGTTTTTCGTCTTTATCTCTTTATTGTGGTTACGAAATCTTTAAATTAAGTATACAAATAGTAGCATTTTTCAATTAAGAAACTATTTGCAAAGCTTTGATAGAAAAAAAAAGGGATAACAAGAGAATGTATTTGATTAACACCTAGAGTCTAAACTCGCGCGATGATCAACAAGTTTTAAAATATTTAAAAAATGTTTTAATTATAACTAAAACAACTTATTAATTTAGTTTGCAATTTGGGCTTCAAGATGAAGATCTAAAACTTCAATTTGAACGTGAGATATCAATTATCATGTAGTTTTATTAACTTAATTTTTTAAAAATAACAATTTGATTTTTGATTTTTTAAAATATATATATAAAATTCACGGCCCGTGAGCCCGCCGGGCAGGCCCATTTAGCTTGCGGGCTTAAACAGGCTGGACCATTTTTTTTCAAATTTTTGCGGGCCTATTTTTTTGCATGTAAAGCCCATCCATTTAACCGGGTAAACGGGTCGGGCTCATTTTGACAACCCTAATTGTTTCTAAGCCTTGTTACTGGCGGATATATCCGCTGCTAATTTATCAGTAGATTTATTATCTGCTGGTAAGTAGTTACCAACGAGCTCATTACCATCGGATAGTAGCTGATGAATAATCTGTCAAAACCATTAAAATTTGTCGGTAATCTACAAAAATCTGTCAACAAATCCATTAATAGAGAGCGATTTTTTAGTAGTGTATTAGAGAGAAGGGGAAAGGTTGAAGGGTGGTGATAGTTACAACTAGGGGTGAACATGGGTCGTACCCAACCCGCCGACCCGTCAAAGCGGGTCGGTGGGTTAGACTCAACGAACCCACCATGTTTTGTGGGTCGAGTCACGGGTCAGTGTTTCTAAATTCGACCCGACCCGACCCGACCTGCCTAAAGTAATTATATTAAAAATATAAACCTATAACCCATTGCCTTCAGCCTTTAACCTGGCCCTTCACTTCACTATTTCAAAATCAAAATTCAAAACAAAACCTAACCCTTCCCGACCCCATCTCTTCTCTGCGCCGCTGACCCGCTAAAACCTACTCGACTAGGGCGGGTGGCGGATCTGACGGGTACCCATAAAAAAATTGTGTTTTTTACCTGACCCGACCCGCCCGCCAGACGTTGGGTCGGGTCTGTGACACGGGGGGTCCTACCCGACCCGTGTGCACCCCTACTTACAACTCAAAAAATATGGGAAGGTAGAAAATTTTGATTTAAAGATGAGGGCAAAGTTGTAAATTAACTTAGCACATTTAAATAAGTCAAATTAATTAATTGTTGGAGTAAAAATGTTCTAATTACATGTGTTTTTACCTTAACTTAATACGATATTTTGTGATTATTGGATTTAAATTGGTTTTAGATTAAAAAAATGAGTGTAGGGTGGACAACTTGGTTGCTTATTAAATGAGAAGATTTTTTTACTTTCTCACTGGAAAAGTTTCCTATGCATAGAATTCTCTTAACAAGAGAATCTAAGAATGAACCAAATTTTGTCGATGATGCACAAGAAAAAAGTCGATCAAGTGAATTAAAATTGTCAAAATTGTTTTTACTTTACTGAAAAGACATGAGGATCATATAATTCCATTTCATCTGACAATTACAGTGACTTCGGTTGAAAATTTTAACAAAAATTTTCCTATATTTTTATAGTTGTGTCGCATTACTCATCATTCGTATATTTAAAAAAATATTTGTTTCATTGCGCATCATATAGAATCTCATTACCTATATAAATAAATGTCATTTAAAGGTGTTAATTGATACTTGATAGATTAATGTGTCAAGACTTAAGAAAAACTACATTTTTTTTGTTGTTGTCTCATAAATATAATAAGAAAAACTTAAAGAAGACTTTCGTATATAATATGAGGACCTACAGAGTGTATAAAGGTAATGATGATCTTTAGAAGATGCGCTTTGTCCTATGTTTCTTATTAAGAAAAATTAAAGAATGTGATGCACAAATATTTTCTTTGATTCGATGTGATGCAAATTTTGATACGCTAAATATTATAAGCCGTTTGATGTTTGCACTTTGCCGGGTAATGTGTGTGGTGTTCTTAGTCACTCTTGTCCATGGATGAAAATTTTCTTATTCCTTAAAACATTTAAAACTAAAAAGAGAGAGAGAGAGACAGAGAGAAATTACAAGTGAGAGAAAATTAGATGGTAAATATATATGCTTTTAATCTCAATATTTCTTTCTTTCTTTCTTTTTCATTCTAAATCTCTAGGCCAAGGGGCGGAGCCAGATCAATTTTTTTAGGGGGACTAAAACTTAAAAAAGCATTTTTTTTATAATCTATACTTGTAATTTTTGTGTCATAAAATAATATAAAATTTCATACTTAACTTAAGATTTACCTAAGTAAAATTAAAAATAGTATTTTAATTCAATCCAAGACCTTTAAAAAATTACAAAAGAAATATATAAACTAAGTCATAATTTTTTTATGTTACTCACAATTATGTTAAAAAAAAGAATAAGTTGAGAGCACCTTTATTTTTTATCTTCTATTTTAGATAAAAACATTAAAATAATAGTAAGATAGAAAAATAAAAGAGAGGTGATAAAATTAGGCTATTGAACTCAATTAAATTTTTGTTTTTCTTTTTTAGTTTAGATATACAAAACTTTTAAGGCGGACAAAATAAAAATATATATTTTGTACAAGAAAAATTAAAATTTTAGGGGTGACAATCGACCCCACCAGCCATGGGAGGAGCTGCCCCTGCTCATGGTAAAGATTAAAAGTATATTTATAGGCTTCTCTTTCAGTACCTATCTAATTTGATAGGTATTGATTATATGCAGTAATTTTTTAGTATAGTCAAATTGAAAGGAAAAAGTTACTGTTAAATACATTGTGAATGTAACCAGATTTTTTTGGATAATGAAATCACTAGAATTGGTCTAGTGGTGAGGGATTCAAGTAATAAACATGAAATCTTAAATTTAAACCTTATTTAATGTAATTTTTGAAGTAAAAAATAAATATTTATTTCGATAGTGTCCAAACATTAAATTGATTTTTTTAAAAAATATTCTCAATATGAAATTGAAATTAAATAATATTTGTCAAATATCATGCGAATAACATCTAATTATTATTATTATTATTATTATTATTATTATTATTATTATTATTATTATTATTTCCTTCAACATCTAATTTTTTTTAACATGCATTTAACCATTTTTTTTTAAGTTTCAATAAGTCAAACACTGCAATATATTATAGGTTGGTGTATCTACAGTCTGACCTTCACCTTAAGATTCCAGGACCTCGCACATGAATTGCCAAGAAGCGTGGCAACCGCCGCGGTTTCATAAATATAAAATGGGGGCTTAACGAAAGCATGCTTATATTTTTTTTGTTTTCTTTTGGGTTTAGATCAGAACACTTACTTGTATAATTAAGGTTTTAACAATTTTATGTATGAGATGGATAGAAGAATAGAGTCCGTTTGGATACAAAAGTTCGAAGAAGTTTATCACAATTTTTTTTTTAAAAAAAAGTAACTTATAAATAAGTTATTTTTTATTAAAAAATATAATAATTTTTTTATGTTTTAAGTATTTTAAAAAATCATTTTTGAGAACTTAAATATTTCAACTTCTCAAAAAGCTTTAAAATTGATTTTTTTAAAAAGCAATAAGTTGTATAGTTAAACTTGACAAAAATTAAAAATATGATTTCTAATAACTCCTCAAAAGCTAATTAAAGTCAAAAGTTAGGTTATCCAAATGAGCTCTAAATATGTTAATAAATTAGAACTCGGGAGCAGTACTCTTAAGTTTAATTTTTATGCTGTGATTATCACTCCAATCATGTTTTTATTTGATAGACTTTTGAAACAATGGAGATAAGACTCGATCACTTTTATTTATGTGTCATTACATGATTGTGCAACAGTTAGTGCATAGAAATTAGGTGGTTTCTGTAGTGCTTCACAAGTATTTACCTCTTCCTTATTAAATTTGTTCAATTTTAACAATTTTTAAAATTTAACTTATCAATTTTTGTCATTATTTTATGATCTAATCAGTGTATTGATGTGTCATATGATTTAATGTAATAATTTAATACTTTTTGGTATAATATTGGTGAAGAAGTGTATCTTAAACTCAAATAACTCTTAAATTTTTAAATCATTTAACAAGTTGTCTATTTTAATAATTTGATAAGTGAAAAATTTGTTAAGATCACATTAAGAAATAATCACAAAATTCTACAAGTTTAATTTTAAAATTACTAAAAGTGAACAAATTTAAGAGAAAAATAAATATCAACGTGGCACGGGAGAAACACCTAAAACTCAATAATGATTTTCTAACAACAATTTACAGTGATATCATAGTGCTCCTAGATTGTTGTAGAATGCCTTTAGGTGGGTCCATGTGTTAGATTAAAAAATAATACAGGACAAGATACATTAATCGAAATCTCTTTTTATTTTTGTTTGTCTCTCTAACATATTTACAATTGTGTTCCCAAAAGTTTGTAACTTTTAACCTGATGTGTAAAAAGATTTGTAACATTATTCGATAAAATTTATAACAAAAAAATATATTTCATGAGAATGTGTGTGAATAGAGCATAAAAGATAGAATGAATTCAATTTGAAACTTATGATAACAGTTTGTAACCAAAAAAAAATGTATTTTGCATGAATACATGTGAGTGGAGCATGAATGAGAGAGGGGTGACTTCAGTTTGTAACTCATGATAATAATTTATAATAAAAGTAACCAAAAATTATAACGTTATTCAATCAAGTTTATAAAAAAAAATACATTTACGAGAACATGTACAAATGGACCAAAAGATAGAGAGGATGATTTGATGGATGAGACAATTTCAATATTAATTTTAATAGTGTGTGAATAACACCACTTTTAATTTAACTAACTAAGGATTAAGTTTCGTACCTCTATTATATATATTCCTCGCATCATACCATGACATGTGGATATTTACCGTGAGATGAATATAAGCTTTTTATTTTTAAATTATTTATTAAAAACAAAATGTTCGACTTGAAAAATGTATGCAATAAAAGTATATAACTTGATGTAAGTTTTGTTCATTTTTTATTTATCGTGGGACCAAACATCGTATTGATAGCNTCGGAGCTTTCGTGCAAGCCTCCGAAACCGCTCGGACCCTTCGCCCTCAGACCTCGAGCTTCCGTCAAGGCGCCTTCCTCACTCGTTCAAGTAACCTCGTACCCTTTACGAATTACTTGTGAACACATAGGAAGATCCCAAAACACAACACACAACATCAGATCGATGGATTGGTTATCTAGGCGAAGAAAAGTGGGTAGCAGCAATAGGGAGCAGAATCACTTCACACAGGGACCATGGGGAGGCGATGGTGGATACAAATGGGACGATGGGCACTCTTTCACAGGGGTCAGAGAAATCACCGTTGAGCATAGTGAGGATATGAATGTCATTTTGTCGATCACGGTGGACTATGATATGCAAGGTGGCCATTTCAAAACAACCAGACATGGAGGCATCAATCCAGACATTAAAGGCACCACAAATAAGGTATTATTCAGCTTAGAGCATTTGACTTATTTACTTTTTCATCCTTTCTCCAAATTCATTTAATCGATTTAAACTTTTTTTGGAGAGATGCTTCTAAAATGATGTCAAAAGCTCTCCGACCCAAGTAATCTAATTCAATTAATTCCTGCCATATATATGTTTAAAACTACTATATACTCTTGAGTTTTTGTTGGTATGTCTCCTCCTAGATTAAGCTAAACTACCCAAGCGAATACCTCAAAAGCGTGTCTGGGCACTATGCTCCAACACACCCTGGTGGTAACCCACATATTCGTTCATTGACATTCAAGACCAATCGAAATACAACCTGGGGACCGTACGGAAAAAAGGAAGGGACACCATTCGAGTTCACAAATGACACTCTTGAAATTGTGGGATTTCATGGACGATGTGCTTGGTTTGTTGACTCAATTGGGATCCATTTGCGTCATCGCAAAACCAGTCATAGTAAAAAACCAAAAGAACCCCTCCCCCTGGCTCCAAAAGGTGATCATGTTAATTTTGGTTTGAGGATGATTCTTGTCGTATGTTTGGTTTGCATTTCTGTTACATATCGTAATGACTCTTATAGTCTGTTTGGGTCAATCAAATTTCACGACATATGGTTGTCAAGCTAATCATCTTTTTCCTGCTTCTTTACTAGAATTTTGTGCAAGGAATTAATGGTGAAAACAAACAACAATAATCTAATTTTACGTTTTTTTTTTTCTATTTTTATTATTTCTTTTAAAAAAGTCCTAAAATAAAAAAATAGACTAAAAAAAAAAAAGAAACAAAAACGCGAACCAAACGGACCTTTAAGGAGTGTTATCACATTCTCAAAAATCACATTCCCTAATACCTTATAAAATTTGTTTGTTTCACCATTAAAATTCTTAGAAATATGTTTAGATTTTCAAAAATAAATTACAAATATGTTTATTGGTAATACAAGAACATGCATGATGATTATCAAACTTCTCTTAACAAATTTAATTATATTATTATTATTATTTTATTATTTAAAATAAAATTGAGAATAAATTATATTTCCGTACAATATTTTCATTTACATGACATGAAAATAAAACATTTCTAACCTATAAGGTGAGAAGAGAAATGCATACAAGCTTGAGTACATTTTCTAAGAACGATATGTTCTCAAGAATAAATTTTATGCCTTAAAACAAACGTGAGAATAAAATTTTCCTAAGTAAACATGTCTTAAAACAAGTTTTTTTGTTAATTCTCGTAATTAAAGCCTCAATTTTTAATTTGATTATATATGATTTGTTATTATAGACCCGGGAATTAAGAAAGATTCAGCCTTGGGAAAATATGGGAAAGATTTGATAGAGTTGGCTAAAGAGGGAAAACTTGACCCAGTGATAGGAAGAGAGAATGAAATACAGAGGTGCATCCAGATTCTGTCAAGGAGAACAAAGAACAATCCTGTGCTAATTGGGGAGCCTGGTGTTGGAAAAACTGCCATTTCTGAAGGGTACGTAATCAAGTTCTTTACATGTTCCTTACTCCTAATTGTATGGGTGCCTTTAATACAAGAGGCAAAATTGAGGAATAGAGACAAAAAATATTTTGTCCTTCAAAATTTTAATTTTGTGTTTCTCACACCTAGTATCAATGAGGTATAGAAAATTTTTTTGTATCTGTATCTCTATGCCTCTCTAATACTAAATGCAACATATATAGTTCATGTTTCACAAATCAATTTATGAGTTTTTCCTACGTATTAAATGGAGTAACTTTTTTTTTATTTCTTTTTATATTTTTAAGACATTTTTTATTTAGCTTTTACACATTTTGGAATGTAAAAAAAATTGTAAGAGGATACAACATTTATCATCGACTCATTAAAGTAGGTGCGAATATAACACATGTTCCTAAGTTTTGACAAAAATTATGATCATCATTGATTAAATGAAATGATATAATATATTTATTTATATAACATGAGTAAATAATCATGTCACATGTCACAGTAACAACTAAATTGGAACAAATTTTTTTACTATTTAGTATTTTTTAAAAAATTTGTTACAAAAACAAGGGATAATTTCCTTTTCTTTAAGGAAAGGAAACCTCCTAAAGATAAACTAAGTTTTTTTTAAAAAAAAATTAAAAGGCTAAATATTTTCTTTAAAGTTTTATCATTTTAATAAACAAAAATACTTATATGATCTTAGCCTATATTTAATGTATGTTTAAATATATTATCTTTTAATAAATAATTAAAAATATTATCAACAGTTCATTTTTTATTTTTATGTGTTACTACTCAGACAAGATGTGGAGATTAGTGGGGTCAATGTTGATGGGTACCAGAGTTATAAAAACAGAATAACGCAACTAAAATAGAGTTGAGAAAATATAAACTCATACAAAATATTTTACATGAAAAAACTCTTGAATGACCAGATAAAAACCACGAGACAATCTCTGAAAAATATTCCACTATATTCAAGAATCATTATAATATATCCTTATTGTCAGGGTTTTCAAACTCGAGAGTTTAAGTAAACTCGTGAAAGCTCAGCAAACTCGAATCGTAAACTCTTAAGAGTTTACATATGTAAAAAATATATGTTATAAGCGAATATAATTAAGAACTAAACATGATTAAATTTTGTATTCATAATTGATATTGAATAATGTTAACTTTATAAAATAAATGAAAAAAAATATCATAATATATACCTTAATGCATGATACTTAGTTATGTCATACTTTATTTTGTACATGTACTACTTTATAATTTGATAAAACATAGCTCAATTATGATAAATATATAAAATTGGCTTAGTAAACTCAATAGATATTGTCTAACACACACAAAGTTAACTAAGTATCTAAAAAAGTTACCAAATTTATACATCTTGAGCTAAACTCCTAAACTCGTAAGTAGATTTTAACTCGTAAACTCGCTAGTAAAATCGACAGTTTAATTAAACTAGTATCAGTTTACCAAAAAAAAAGTTTACATGAATGTTAACTAATTTTGTGTAGTGAAATCGCATTACGAGTTAATTCGAGAGTTTAATATCCATGCTTACCATACTCTCAAATCTAAGAGGTAAACAGAGTGTTTCTCAGTGAAACCCCTCCTATTCCAATATTATAATTTTTAGGTAATTATAATATTAGTAAATAATAGAGACGATACCTAAAATATATATCCAACGTATACTTACATCCAACTCTTTAGAATTTACTCGCGCCTCGCAGAGACTTGTCACTTGCTGCTCTGACGAAGCTTCACAAGACACCCGGAAAACCCAAACCGATTATTCACCCAATTCCAACTACTATAGCTTTTCTTTGTTTGCCACTTCCAATATTGGCCACACCTGCACAAGGCTGGACCCAAACAAATGTATGGGGTATGATTATTCTGCCTCATTAGTTGCGTGTGAGGCATTATTGCTGAACAAATATGGGAGGGCTTTTGTTGTGGCGTGCAATGATGGTGGACTGAATTATATAGGATATATAGCAGCCAGAATGAAAGGGGTTTATCTTATTTTTCACGTGTGCTAATTTAGGTTAAGAGTTGGACTTGCTAGGTTAAGTAACTACGGGGACTAGAAAGGTTGAGTGGATTAAGAGGGTTACAAGGCCTACCTAGGCATGATGAATCAATTTGATTTTTAAATAATACAAATTAAAAATTTATAATCTTCCTGAACCATTCCAATTTTCATGCAAGTATTTCTCCTTAAAAAGGGAATTTTTCATATTTACTAGTAACATTGTTCCTTCCCAACTTGGGTTCGAAGTAAAGAGCTCGGATTCACTTACAATGCTCTGCATTTCACTTGAAACAGACTTGCTCAGAGAATTGTTGAAGGAGATGTTCCTCAAGTTTTAATGAATCGTAGGGTATGTGCTCTGTACGTCCAAGTATTTGTTCTATTCTTTTGAAATCAAGAGATGAAAAACTTGGCATGAAGGAGATATTTCTCTTATACGTAATATTTTTCATTCCTTCATAAAGGGTGGTTTGAATTGGCTAAAAAAAATTACTTATTTTAATTATATTTTGAGTATACCTTCTTTTAAAATGTTAGTTTATAATTACAAGATAATTTTTATTAAAAATCTTACTTTCTTCCAAAAAATTTTAGAAGTAGAACTAGCCAAACTTAAAAAAAAAAAATTAGTATTTTACATTGTCTTAAAAAAAAGTACTTTTTTTAAATTGTATTTTAACACTTGTATCTTGTTTGGATTGGCTTATAATAAAAGTACATTTTTTAGTAGGGTTTTTCTTAGTAGAGCAATTTTTTAATAAAACAAATAAAAAAAGTACACTAAATTATATCCACACACTTTTAAAATTATAAAAGTACTTTTTTTTATTAAAAAAGTGCTTTATTTTTTTAAAAAAAGCCAATCTAAACAAACCTTGTTATTTTTAAAGAAGTGTTTATTTTTTTAGAAGTCAATCCAAACATACCAAAACTCGATCTTTGAATATTTGCTTGTTGGATTGGAGTTATAAAATGGATATGATAAACCATTTTTTTTCCTTTCTTCTGTTTTCAGCTTATATCCCTTGATGTAGGGGCGCTGGTTGCCGGAACAGAATATCGAGGAACATTCGAAGAAAGGTTAAAATCCACTCTCAAAGAAGTAATCCAATCCGATGGCCGGATTATGCTTTTCATTGACGAGATTCACATCATTGTTGGGGCAGGTATCTTGCTTTTCTATACTACCATTTAATCAAATTTTGTCACAGTAAATAAAATGTTTGTTGGTTTTACTTTAAAAGTAATGCATGTAGTAGGATTTAGTTGGATGCCCGTGTTAACAAAATTTAGTTTTTTATCATGTTAGTTTACAGCTACCTACTAAGTTCAAACTCACAATTCATTCTATCATCATTTTCAAAATTTAATAACAGTTTCAACTTTTCTCTAAAACTTCTCTCACATCTCTCTCTGAAACTCTTGTTATGTACTTCATTGATACTCATCTTATTAATATTTAAAAATAAAATATGTGACTTGGCAAGCTAGCTGGTTATTATAATATCTTTAGCCTTTTTTTCCTTTTCTTTTCTAAGTAATATTGAATAAGTGAGCAGGCATTATGGACTGAGGCCACCGTATATAAGTACTCTATTGAGTATGATTGCAAGTGTAATATAACAGCGTATCATATACTTGAATTAGGTGCTACATCAAAGGGTGCAATGGATGCTGCTAATATCTTAAAGCCTATGCTTAGTGGTGGACAGCTGCAATGCATAGGCGCGACAACATTGGACGAGTATCGAAAGTACATAGAAAAAGACGCAGCGCTGGAGCGTCGGTTCCAGCAGGTTTATGTGGACCCGCCAACTGTAAAAGACACCATTGTAATGCTAGAGGGACTTAGAGAAAAATACGAGCTGCATCACGGAGTTCGCATTTCTAACCATGCACTTCAGGAAGCTGCAATTATGTCAGATCGATACATACCTGGAAGATTTTTGCCTGACAAAGGTATTAATAATTGTTATTTTAAGATATCATTTAGATCAAATTCTTTAATTAGATATTCACTATGAAGCATGGATACTCCTTGGAGGTTTTTGTACCCGTGCCGGATACATCGAGGACACCGCAGATAACGTGTCCTAAAAGTGTCACGTTCTGTCCCTTTTTTTTAATCGTGAATCTCACTTCGTTGTATAGTTAATATATAATAATTATACAATCTTAATATTTTTTTTAAGTAAAATATATTTATTTTACGATTATAAATTATTTTTTACTTTTATTTATAATATTATTTTTAAAGTTTTATTATATTACGTATTCGTATTCTTACGGAGTTGCATCTTATGATTTTAAAAATTTATTGTGTGTTTAAATTTGTGATATGTTATATCTGCATCACGTGTCATATCCATGCTTCTTAGGGTATTGACAAAAAAAAATTTTTCCTTCATAAAAGTAACGTACATAATTATTTTTGGTTTAGCTTATAGTTATGTTATTTGTACATAATTAAAAAGACACGTCTTAAATCTTGACATCTTATCCTATCAAGGGTTGAAAAATATTATAATACTTTGTCTTTTAAATTATTTTCTTTCGTACAAATCCGTAGTTAAAATCATAAGGGTGTTCGACTATATATGTTTTTGATACATTAACCCATGAAATATATTTGAAACCACCTAATAATAATTGTTACTTTAAGATAACATTTAGATGAAATTCTTTAATTAGGTATTGACAGCATATTGTATTTTTTTAATGATGTTCATGATTGCGAGCTACTTGGAAATTGCAGCGATTGATCTGGTTGATGAAGCTGCTGCTAAACTGAAGATGGAAATGACTTCTAAACCTGCTGATCTCGATAAGATCGACAAGGAAATCTTGAAAAAAGAGATGGAGAAACTCTCTCTTGAGAATGAGAATAATGGCAGTGATTCTACACAGAGGCGAGAAAGGTTGGTAGATCTTGATAGAGAGATCTTTGACCTTAAAGTAAGGCAGGAGAAGTTGACCGATCAGTGGAATGATGAGAAGTCTGCAATGACACAAATGCATACCAGACAAAAATTGGTGAGTAATTGAGCATGTTTTCTTGATAGTTTTTTCATTCTCTGACCCAAAATCTTACTATAAGTGATAATATATAATTGTTTTATTTCTGTATTTCATAACAGCTGTCACTATCAATTTTTTTGGTACATTCACTCACAAATCAAATCAAATCACTTTGAATGCAGATAGATGACATGAATCTCAAGATTCAAGAGGCTGAGCGTGGATATGATCTCGCCTATGCTGCCGAGCTAGAGCGCACTAGGCAATCCTTGCAAAAAGACCTTGAGGAGTTAAGGACAAGAGATCGGAACTCTAGTCTGCTGAGGCAAGAAGTCACAGGAGAGGACATTGCCGAAATTGTAAGCAACTGGACCGGTATTCCGGTCACCAAACTCAAGCAACCTGATGACTACAAGTTGGTCGTCGAATCAGAAAGCGAGCTCCACAAGCGGGTCGTGGGACAAGACCATGCTGTGAAAGCAGTGGCCAGTGCCATCCAACGGTTGAGAGCCGGTCTCGCCGATCCCCGCCGCCCGATCGCCAGCTTCGTCTTTCTAGGCCCCACAGGGGTCGGAAAGACAGAGCTGGCGAAAACCGTTGCATCTTACCTTTTTCACAGGGAGGACGCGCTCGTGCGCATCGACATGAGCGAGTACACGGAGCCACACTCGTTCTCGAGGCTGATTGGCGCTCCGCCTGGGTACGTGGGCCACGACGATCAGGCCGGACAGCTGACCGAGCCCGTTCGCCGCAGGCCCTATTCTGTCGTTTTGCTCGATGAGATCGAGAAGGCGCACACAAACGCTTTGAATGTGCTCCTTTCGATCTTGGATTATGGGAGAGTAACTGACTCGAGTAACCGCACCGTGAATTTCGCCAACGCAGTTATCATCATGACCTCAAATGTTGGATCTAAGAAGATTCTAGAGCTGGACGCACCTGGGTTAGATTATGAAGAGCTGAAGAAGCTAGTGTTGGAGGAAGTTGCACGCTCCTCCAACTTCTCGCCTGAGTTCATGAACCGTGTTGATGAATGCATAGTGTTTCGGACTCTCAGCGGTCCCCAAATAACTGAAATTGTCAAGTTAGAGGTAATTCCACTTTTAATTACTACTTTCTTAATAAGAAATAATACTATGACAACTCAATTTGATATTCACATTCATAAAAGTGTGAGGTCTATCATGAATATGACATCTCCATAAATGTGGTTGTTTAAGATAATATGTGTTCCTCTGTTTTAAAAGTATAAAAATTATCCTAAAAAGTGTTCTCAAATATGTTTATTATATTCTTTTTTATTAGATATACAAAAATTAATTAAAAAATTATTTTAAGACAAAGACAATTTAATATTTTCGTTTATTTCTTTAAACATGTTTTTGTCTCCACTATCTTCATATTTTCTGTTTGGCAACACTTACTTAACACTACCTAACGGTTGTTAAGTTGTCATGATAACATGATTCAATAGTACTAATCAATCGCAATAAAAAAAAAAAAGGATAAAATGCAATTTTGCTCATGACTTAGAGTGGAGTGAAATTTTAAACGGTTTGCGGAAATTATCCCATGTTTAATTAATAAGTGAAAGTTGAGTAAGTCAAGTTCATTAAGCCTTCTAACATGAATTGCAAGGGTAATAATAATGTTGAATTGTATCTCAGTTGAAGCAAGTGGAGCAGAGAATCGAATCAAATACCAAGATAAAAATCCAAGTGACGGATGATGCTATAGAAGATCTTGCCAGGTGGGGGTATGAGACCAAGTATGGTGCTAGGCCACTGAAGCGAGCGATTCAGAAGAATATTGTGGATAAACTTGCCCCTCTCATTCTAAATGGTGGATTTAAGGAGGGTGACACAATTTCAATAGACAGAGGTCCTACAACATCATCCCTTATGATCCCAATGCTTTCTTTTAAGAAGCTAGCTTGAAACACTGAATTTATACAAAATTACATTCTTTACTTGAATAACATTTTGAAACTTCTCATTTCTTTTACTGCAACCTATATTTTTTCTACGTGTGCTTGGTGTTTGTAATTTGTGTGTATGCTTAATGTTAATGGTTTGGGTAAAACTCTAATAAAAGCCAAAGGAAGCACTTGTTATGCAAATGCTTGTGTGATGCACATGTTTGTAATAAATGCAATAGTTTTATTCCCTGACAAACAATATAAATTCCCTGACAAATCCTGTTCTTCCTCCGCCAGAGCTTGGTGGATAGGAACTCGGAAGCGCACTGATATTTATACTGAAATGTTAACCCTGCTTTCAGTTTACAGTTAAAACAGGTGCTAGAGAGCAATGATGAAGGGCATGTCGATCGTTGCTACTTGCCGTAATCCTAATGCATCATCTGGGCTTATCAATCTAAAAGATGTATTTGCTGACTGTTGAAAGTTCAATTGAGGTCATTCTATTCCCTTAACTGTAATAAATTATATAATTATATTAATAAATATGTAATTTAATAAATTATAAAATTTAATTTAATAAATAATTTTTGTAATTTATAAATATATAGAAACTTATACTTAATAACTAATTAAATATTTATTTAATTAATATTAAAATATTAAATAAAAATTAAGCAATTAAATTGTATAGGACAATAATAGTAATAACAAGATAAATTTAATATTTAAAATTTTCAAATAATTACAAATCGCAGTTAATCTGAGATGAAAGGTAAACACTATCATCATCGTTTTCAAAATTTAACTGGTCATCAAAATCATCTTCTTCTTCCTCCCCATCATTGTCGACATCATTAGTTGAATGTTGATAGAGGTTAGAAAGTTGAAGTATTTCTGGTTTGTTGTGTGTAGCTAATAATGTATTCGTATTTGTTGTCTGAACAACTATTGTTGCAGGGATTGGGTCCGGCACTTGATATGGTTGATCATATGATGATTGCTTCGCTGATTGCATGTCATCCAACTCAATTCGACCACTTAGTTTGTTTTTTATCACAACTTTTTCAGCTTGATTGAGTAACTCCTAGATAGCTAGCGTAATAAACTTGTTTGGCTCTTTCAGCAACGATGAATGGATCATATCGCATATACTACCTTTCAGGATTAATCTCAGTAACGTTGTAATTCGGATGAGTCCATGTTCCATTTGGGGAAGGATCGTACAAATCACAGTAAAAAAGTACCACGCAATTAGATGAGTCATCGTGTGCATATTCTAATACAAGAATTTTTTTTAAGCACTCCGTACCAATCATTACTTGTTTCATCATTATTAGAATATTCACTCTTGACACAAACACCACAATTGTCTGTCTTTTGAGCAGCTGCCCATTTAGATGTGTGAAACTTGTATCTATTAACAAAATAAATAGGACAACTAATCACTTTGTTCATCAGTCCCCATGTCAAACTCATCATGTTAAAAAGGTTAGC
>QANU01074840.1:45414-89523 GCA_003254905.1 Nissolia schottii | reverse complement strand
CACTAGAGATCTCTGAGCGGCCTGAAGTCCGACATAATCTGTTGCATGACTCAGGAACTAAGGCTATTCCACTGAGAACCTACCGTTCTCATTCCCCACTTTTATGACTTCAGGTACTGATGATGATTCATGTTTTGAGGATGATGATGAGCCGCCAGCAGAGCCATGAGCGGTCGTGATAGGATAGGGACATAGAGATAGCTGGATGTCCAGATTTTGCCAAGGGTCTCTAGCAGCCCTTGTATTTTGATATGCTGTATTATGACTTATGTATGTTGATATGATGTAGTTTGACTTATGTATTCAGTATTTCAGTTATGTACATGTGATGTTTATGTATCTTACTTATTATGTATATACAGCTATGTGACTTGTATGATGGACCACCTAGATATATACTCTGACTGTGGCGTTATCTGATAGTTGTACGTTTTGTTATATTGTTTATTCCGACTCATGGCTCTATTTTGACCATTATGTAAGGTAAATGGAAAAATTAAAACAGGTCCTTATTTTCTTAAACAATTATTTCCAAAAGATAACTATGGACTAAAGTATTCCGACCAAGTAGACAACAACCTAGTGAGCTTTGTTTACTACGTACGGGTAAACAGTTAGCTAGGGTGTTTCATATGGGGTCCTCTTACACGCCAGATGGCCACGTCCTTCTTGTTATAGTATGTCCTCCTCCTTTATAGTCGTGGTCGTTCGACTACAACCTACTTCTGTTTCCGTATCTGTTAAACATCTTGGAGAAACAGATAAATGGGACACCAAAAAATATAGGAGAGAGATAGAGAACAGAGAAATAACAATTGTATTATCTGAGTTGTATTATCTGAGATGTGCTTCTTTACATAGGAGGCTGAGCTTATTTATAGGCTGAAGACTCAACGACCAAAAATAAATTACAATCAATTTAAAAGATTATAATTGAATCAAATCAATCAAATCAATCAAATCAAATCATTTGCAATTATTAACATAAATTATTCTTAACACCCTCCCTCAAGCTAAAGCTCCTCGAGCTTTAAGCTTATCATAGTTCAACGAAGGGTTGAGTGGAGTGGAACCAACAAAATGGAGGCAACAAAGGCTGGGCTGAATCCGCAAAGGCAGTAGTGGCTGGGCGGAACTAGCAAAGGCAACAATGACTGGGTGGAACCAACAAAGGCAACAATGGCTGGGCAGAACCAGCGAAGGCAACACCGGAGGCAACATCAAGAGTTGGGCGGAACCATCGAAGGCAACATCGAGAGCTAGGCGAAACTAGCAAAGGCAACAACGATAGGCAACAATCGAGACTACACGGAGGCAGATTAAGTCAACATCAAGATTATGTGGAGGCGGTTAAAGGGAAAATTGGCGGAACTGTGAATATGGGTTCAAGGTTGGAACCATGGCTCTGATACCAGGCAATGCTATAACTTGAGTGGTATCTAATCACGAGTGCACGATGGCATAATTTATCAACCAACGATAGGGAATAACCATCCGGCTTGGGGAATGACAAGGGCCTGCCCTATCGACGCGACCAGGAGTTGGACTCGTTCATTCTTTCTTGTTGGCCTGCCCTCTCGACACGAACATGAGTGTACTTTCACTTTCTGGTTTTCCCTCTCGACGCGACTAGAAGTGTACTTTCTTAACCTTCTTTGGGATTTTGTGACGTCACGCCCTTGAATCATCCATCTTTTCATCTTTTCATCTTTTTCATCATGAAATCAAATCTAAGCCTACGTTCACATCATTGATCAATCCATCTTGCCAGACTGGTGAGGGGCTTGTCCTATGGACGTGCCAAGAGAGGGAATTTCCCTAATCATATAACTATGTTCATCCAATTCCGAGCTACTTGTGGCCGGCACCTTCTCATAGACTTCACTTATTCCTTAGGTTCAATTATGAGCTTATCATTGTTAAGTGATCATTGATCTAGTTATCTAAGGTTGCCCTATTGCTCTACTGACAACTCGTTTCCTCATGATGCATCATAATACATTTGTAACATACATCATTCATCACATATCATCTCTCACACAAAGGATGGTGATCTAGTACTTGTTGGAACATGTAGGTCCATGAAAGCCTATAAGTTGCCTAAAAGTTTTGCTCATGGGATCTAGTAACTTAGAGTTTCAGGCCGCTTAGCTGACTCTGAACCTTCACGATCACAGATCTGAAGTTTACATGAGTCACAGACCTGAGAACACTGAAACTGGCCAGGCCACTCAACACCCTGGCACAAAACAGGATTCACAACGTAAAACTACCCTGGCTGCTCAACGCCCTAGGCGTGTTTCAGCATCCCAAATTTGCTATTTTTTTTCAATTCTTGCACCATCTTTCAAAACCAATACGAAGAACTCCTTTTATAATTTTCACCACAATTTCCAACAAGCATAAGGGACATATTTTCATCTTCTAAAACATAACACATGTACAATTTATTGTCCTATAGATCACATAACATGTCTAAGTTTCATATACTAACACAAGCACATATAAATCATCAAGTAGATGATTATTCTAAGAAACGTAAAACATATATCAAATATCATACGAGCCACATAGATAGTGGACTGTCAATTTACCCACTTATTGTACTGTTGCAAATCGTTCAGGAAATTTGTGCAGAACCCTTGCTCGATCTAGTGCTCCAAGTTTTTTCTACAGTAGGTATATGAGAGTTTTCTTTAGGGAAACAAAGAGGATTTTCTAAGGGCAAAATTAGGGAATTATGACTAGGCTTTGTGTAGTAAGGTTTCTATGTCGGTATTTCGGCAGCGTAACAACAGAGTGTACAAGCGGACTGTGTTTAGCAAGCTTTTTATGCATGTCTTTTGAAGAGCTCAAGGGGGCTATTTATTGGCCATCTTGGTCGTGCCTCTCTTCAAAATGTCCCTTAATAATTAATTGAAATTTAAACAAATGATAATGTAAGCAATGATGTCACTTATGGTGACTAAGCATGCTTAATCATCCTTAATGATAAACATTGAAAATTTGACTTCCAAATGGTGAGTTTATGGCCACACAAACTTCCTTAGGCTGGCCGTAATTTTTCCCTTCAATTTGGAGACAAATTTTTGATCATGTTTGATCATGTTTGGTCATTAACTATTTGGGTACTTCGTGTACGAGTGTCCTAAAAATATTTCGATCACATCATTGTGATCTACTAATTTATCTGATGAGGAATTTGGGTTGATCTAAGGTATTTGTAGATTTATTTTCATAACAATGTTCTTTACAGATACCTTTGACACTTGATTAAATTCCAGCATCGAAAGGTAATTAATCCGGTGCCTGCGGATTTTCGCGAAATCGTGAACTATTTCATTATCGATAATACAAGTTAACCAAAAATGTTTTTTAAAACCTTAAACCAAACATGAAAATGTTGCATTCCCATCACCATATTCTTAAGAATGTGAGAAGAATTCACAAACCACACACCCCAAGATTTTAACAAAACCCAATTTATACTATGTTGAGTATTGTTGAGTCTAAGCAAGTAGTTATACCCTAATTGTACTTTCATGTCCATGATAATGATGATGTATCCCTGTTACGGACTAGGCTTCAAGGGCCCATCCTAGCGGACCTGCCCAATAGCCCGCGGATCAGCCCAATCCAACTTAGGTGTGCTATCAGCAGAACTCCTTTGATAGCTCGAGATATTCCCCCTTGGAAGGACACCCCGCAGATATCCCCTAGCCATTCCGAGATATTCTTCACTCTCCCAAATGGCCTGAGATGTCCGCAACATGAGAAGATAACGCGTCCGAGATATTCGCCTATCAGCGGAGCACGCGAAAACAATTCAAAACACCAGGACGCCGCTTGGGTATTTAAACCTAAGTGGCATCCCAGGTATAACTCAACTCACTCTTGCTTACTGTACCTTCTTAAGCCCTTATTGACTTGAGCGTCGGAGTCCTTGCAGGTATCCACGCAACGTTCGAGAATCCGAGATCCGCGACGCAACCTTGAAGCTCAAGGATCCAGAGTGTGGACCGAGGTACATACTTTGAAACATTGGCGTCGTCTGTGGGAAATAATTCGGCATCCCACGTCTTCTCTTGAACCCTGAAACATCCACCGCCACCATCCTCCAAAGAACAACACCAGAAAGACTTACCGTGTGGTCAACTCTAGGGACACACGTGGTTCTGCGCCTGCAGAATCTCTAGTAGCCCTCCTAATTACCACCAGCATCGTAATCCTTGCGAGTATCACCAACTCTCACCACCCCATCGATCGCTCCCGTTCCTTCTCCTCCGCGTAGCCTGCCAAGGGAACAACAACAATCCGCCCAAGATGACCCACCGCCCCCACCTGCCCTGGCTGATGTAGTCAGGACACAAGCTAAAAAGATCGCCCAATTGGAAGCTTCCTTGATGCAATTGGCGCGAATGGACAAAGAACGGAGACAAAGAAAGCGTTGTTGAGAAAGCAAAGAAAGATGCAGAGCGGAAGCAAAAACACGCCAACTCTGAATCCAAACGCAACTTTGACGGTCGTGTATAGAGAGAGATGCGCATAGATAACACCAACTGGCCAAGGGCCCCTAATCGAGGAAGAACAAGAATTCGTGTATAGAGAGAGATGCGCATAGATAACACCAACTGTAGAGAGAATCCGCACAAACCACAGGAAGGCGAAAGGGAAGGATAATCATCCTTTCGTCGATAAAATCCTCAACGCCATGCCCCAAAGGTTCCGTCTGCCAACCGACATGGAGCCATATGACGGGACTCTGAGGAAAGACGCCTTAATGTGGTTCAATCCACTCCCGCCAAAGTTTATCTAGTGCTTCGACGACTTGGCTGAGTGCTTCCTGGCCAATTTTACCACAAGGCAAACAAAACCCAAGATGGTAGTAAGCCTCTTGGGCTTCATCCAGAAGGGATGAGAGTCCCTCGTACCTTGACCGTTTCTACGAGGAATGCGTCCAAGTGGAAGACTGACAACCATAACCAGTGCTTATAGGGCTCACCAATGACCTTAAAAGAGGCAAACCCCTTAGCAAAGAACCTATCCAAAAGACCTCCGCGAAACTTGATCGAAATCCAGGAACGCGCAGAAGAATATCTCTACCAAGAGGATGGGATGCAGACCATAAAGAGCAATCCACCCTGCGAAGGACCACGAAATGGAGGAGACCCAAGGAGAAAGTTTGTCCAATCAGCCCGCGTAGACCGCTCACGTAACGACCGCCCGCGGATACCAAAAGAGGGCCGCTACACAAATTACGCCCCCTGAACGTATCCCTAACCCAATTATATAGGGAGTTGCAGCAAACGAACGGTTTCCCATAGCCAAAACCAATCAGGTCACGGCCAGGGGCAGACACCACCATGTATTGCTCATATCATGAGACCTACAGGCATACTACAGAAGACTGCGTGAACCTCAGAGATGAGGTAGAAAACTAGGTCCGCGAAGGTAGACTCGAGAAATACGTCATACAGGAGAGGAAACGAAAACATGATTCCAGAGAAGCTGAATGGAGACCCTATCCCCAGGATAACAGAGATGGCAGAAGAAGAGAAGACCACCAAGAAGACAGACCAGAAAGAATGGCAGAACCAACCAGAATCATCAACACCATTGCAGGAGGATTCGCAGGAGGAGGATCCATCAAATCCGCCAAGAAAAGACACCTGCAAGAGGTATTACAATTGGAAAAGGAAACAGGAAACAAGTCCCGCGGACCTCGCAACCTCCCTGACATCACATTTACCAGAGAAGACTTCACGCACACAACCCTAACCCACGACGATCCCATGGTAATCTCGACAACCCTGGTAAACGCAAAAGTCGGAAGGGTGCTACTAGATCAAGTGAGCTCTGTAGATATAATATTCAGAAGTTGTTTCGACCAGCTTGGACTAAAAAACTCCGACCTCGAACATTACCCTGAGGACCTCGTGAGTTTCTCCGGGGAAATAGTCACCCCTGATGACTATGTTTCCCTCCACCTAACGATCGGACGAGAACCAACTACAAGAACATAAAAAGTTACGTTCTTGGTAATAAACACACCATCTGCGTACAACATTATTTTAGGACGGCCCACGTAGAACGCCATCAATGCAATAATCTCCACCGCTGCCCTAACAATGAGGTTCCTCACCACAAACAATGAAGTGGTCACAGTATGCGGAGACCAAATCACTGGCAGAAAATGCTATTACTCAAGTTTGCAGATACAAGCGCGCCAGAGCAGAAAACACACAGGCCCGCGGAAGACAAACAACCCTCGTGCCACTGACGTCATGCTCACTGAAATATTCACAACAGACCCTCCTCAACGAGAATGACCAGAACTAGAGGGAGAACTACAACCTGTACAAGTCAGTGTGAATCCGGAACAAATAACCTACATCAACAAAACCCTACCACAAGAAAAAAAAAAAGATAGAGTCATAGCGGCCCTCTGCGAAAACTCCGATCTGTTTGCATGGACCGCCTAAGACATGCCAGAATCAAACCTACCCTCATGACATACAAAATAGCTATTTTACCTGGCGTAAAGCCGGTAAAACAAAAAAGGAGAAAGATGAGCGCAGAGAAAACAACAAAAGTACAAAAACAGGTGCAGACATTGAAGGACGCAGGATATATTGTAGAAATATTGTCCCATACATGGCTATCCAACGTAGTCATGCTGCCAAAACCCATAGGAAAATGGAGGATGTGCGTCGACTACCCAAACCTCAACAAAGCATGACCAAAGGACCGATATCCACTACCCAACCTCGACCTCCTAGTAGATATCGCCGCCGGGTACAAATTCCTAGCGTTTCTAGACGCCTACGCAGGATACAACCAAATCCCTATGCATCACCTAGACGCAGAAAAGACAGCGTTCATCACACTCGTCGGCAATTATTTATACGAAGTAATGCCTTTCGGGTTAAAAAACGCTGGAGCAACTTATAAGATGATGATGGACAAAATCTTTGCGGACGACACCGGGAACCTAATCGAGGTATACATGGGTGACATGATAATCAAATCATCTGCAGCAGATGAAGTAACATACAACTTGGAAACAGTATTCCACACGTTGCGCCGCCACAATCTCAAATTAAACCCGGCCAAGTGCGCCTTTGCAATGGAAGTAGGCAAGTTCCTCGGATTCATGATCACCCAACGAGGCATTGAAATAAATCTGGCAAAGTGTGATGCAATCTTGAACATGAGGCCACCTACCTGCATCAAACAAGTACAGGTAGGACTTGAAATCATTGAAGCCTTTTTGGCATTCCTCGGACCAATCAAATGAGTTCATCTTCTTCATAAGCTTGAAAAACGGGAGAACCTTCTCCGCGGAGGATGCCATTAACCTGTTTAGCAATGCAATCCGTCCTGTCAAGCTCTATACTTGTTTAATTCAGGTAGGTGGCCTCATGTTCAAGATTGCATCACACTTTGCCGGATTTATTTCAATGCCTCGTTGGGTGATCATGAATCCGAGGAACTTGCTTGGTTCCATTGCAAAGGCGCACTTGGCCGGGTTTAATCTGAGATTGTGGCAGCGCAACGTATAGAGTACTGTTTCCAAGTTGTATGTTACTTCATCTTCTACGGATGATTTGATTATCATGTCATCCACGTATACCTCGATTAGGTTCTCAGTGTCGTCCGCGAAGATTTTGTCCATCATCCTCTAATAAGTTGCTCCAGCGTTTTTTAATCCAAAAGACATTACTTTGTAGAAGTAATTACCGAAGGGTGTGATGAAGGTTGTCTTTTCCGCATTGAGGTGATGCATGGGGATTTGGTTGTATCCCGCGTAGGCGTCTAGAAACGATAGAAATTTGTACCCAGAGGCGGCATCTACCAGGAAGTCGATGTTGGATAGTGGATATGGGTCCTTTGGGCATGCTTTGTTGAGGTTTGTGTAGTCGACGCACATCCTCCACTTTCCTCTGGGTTTTGGCACCATGACTACGTTGGATAGCCATGTGGGGATAGTATTTCTTCAATAAATCCTGCGTCCTTCAATGTCTGCACCTGTTTTTGTACTTTAGTTGCTTTATCCACGCTCATCTTTCTCCTTTTTGTTTTACCGGCTTTGCGCCAGGTAAAATAGCTAGTTTGTGTGTCATGAGGGTAGGGTTGATTCTGGCATGTCTTAGGCGGTCCATGCAAACAGATCAGAGTTTTCACAGAGGGTTGCTATGACTATGTCTTTTGTTTCTTGTGGTAGGGTTTTGTTGATGTAGGTTATTTGTTCCGGATTCACGCTGACTTGTACAAGTTGTAGTTCACCCTCTGGTTCTGATCGTTCTCGTTAGGGGGGTCTGTTGTGAATATTTTAGTGAGCATGACATCGGCGGCACAGGGGTTGTTTGTCTTCCGCGGGCTTGTGTGTTTTCTGCTCTGGCGTGCTTGTATCTGCAAACTTGAGTTATAGCACTTTCTGCCAGTGATTTTTTCTCCGCGTACCGTGACCACTTTATTGTTTGTGGTAAGGAACTTCATTGTTAGGGCAGCGGTGGAGATGACTGCGTTGATGACACTCTACGTAGGCTGTCCTAAAATGATGTTGTATGTGGATGACTTGTTTATTACCAAGAACGTAACTTTTTATGTTCTTGTAGTGGGTTCTCGTCCGATCGTCAGGTGGAGGGAAACGTAGCCAGCAGGGGTGACTGTTTCCCCGGAGAAACTCACGAGGTCATCGGGGTAATGTTCGAGGTCGGAGTTTTTTAGTCCAAGCTGGTCGAAACAACTTCTGAATATTATATTCGCAGAGCTACCTTGATCTAGTAGCACCCTTCTGACTCCCACGCTTACCTGGGTTGCCGAGATTGCCATGGGATTGTCGTGGCTTGGGGTTGTGTGTGCGAAGTCTTCTCTGATGAATGTGATGTCGGGGAGGTTGCGAGGTCCGCGGGACCTGTTTCCCGTTTCCCTTTCCAATTGCAATACCTCGTGCAGGTGTCTTTTCCTAGCGAATTTGGTGGATCATCCTCCTACGAATCCTCCTGCAATGGTGTTGATGGTTCTGGTTGGTTATGGCCTTCTTTCTTGTCTGTCTTCGTTGTGGTCTTCTCTTCTTCTGTCGTCTCGGTTATCCCAGGGATAGGGTCTCTATTCAGCTTCTCTAGAATCGTATTTTCGTTTCCTCTCCTATATCTCATATTTCTCGGGTCTACCTCCGCAGACCTAGTTCTCTACCTCGTCTCTGAGGTCCACGCAGTCTTCTATAGTATGCCCGTAGGTGTCATGATATGCACAATACATGGTGGTACTGCCCCTGGCCACGAACTGATTGGTTTTGGCTTTGGCTTTGGGAAACCATCCTTTTGCTGCAACTCCCTATATAATTGGGTCAGGGATACGTTCAGGGGGCGTAATTTGTGTAGCACCCTTCTTTTGGTATCCACGAGCGGTCGTTACGTGAGCGGTCTACGCGGGCTGGTTGGACAAACTTTCTCCTTGGGTTTCCTCCATCTCGTGGTCCTTCGCGAGGTAGATTGCTCTTTATGGTCTACATCCCTTCCTCTTGGTAGAAGTATTCTTCTGCGCGTTCCTGAATTTCGATCAAGTTCTGCGGAGGTCTTTTGGATAGGTTTTTTGCCAAGGAGATGTCTTTTTTAAGACCATTAGTGAGTCCTATAAGCACTGCTTGTGGTTGTAAGTCTTCCACTTGGGCGCATTCCTCATAGAAATGGTCAAGGTACTGGTGGAGGGACTTTTCTCCCTTCTAGATGACGCCCAAGAGGCTTACTGTCTTATTGGGTTTTGTTCGCCTTGTGATAAAATTGGTCAGGAAGCGCTCAGCCAAGCCGTCGAAGCACTGGATGCACTTTGGCGGGAGTGCATTGAACCACATTAAGGCGTCTTTCCTCAAAGTCACAGGGAAAGACTTGCACTGAATGGTGTCGGAAGCTCCGTCTAGAATCATACGGTGTTCGAAGGCATCCAGGTGATGCTAGGGATCTGAGGTCCCGTCATACGGCTCCATGTCGGTTGCGGACGCAACCCTTGGGGGCATGGCACTGAGGATTTCATCAACGGAAGGGTGGTTATCCTTCCCTTTTGCCCTCCTGTGGGTGCGGACTCTCTCTATAGTTGGTGTTACCTCCGCAGATCTCTCTTTATACACAGATTCTTGTTCTTCTTCGTGGGCCCCTTGGCCTTGGCCATCATTGCGATTACGACCGTCAAAGTGGCATTGGGATTCAGGGTTGACGCATTTTTGGTTCCGCTCTGCGTCTTTCTTGGCTTTCTCAACAGCTTCGCGAAGCTCTTTGTCTCTGTTCTTCGTCCCTTAGCGCCAATTGCATCAGGGAAACTTCCAATTGGGCAATCTTTTCAGCTTGGGCCCTGACATCAGCCAGGGCAGGTGGTGGTGGTAGGTCATCCTGGGCAGATTGTTATTCCCTCAGCGGGCTGCGCGAAGGAGAAGAAACAAGAACGATCGATGGGGTGGTGAGAGTTAGTGATACTCGCAAGGATTGCAACGCTGGTGGTAATTGGGACGGGGCTGCTGGAGATTCTGCAGGCGCAGAACCGCATGCGTCCCTGAAGTTGACCACATGGTAAGTCTTTCTGGTGTTCTTTGGAGGCATGGTGGCGGTGGATGCGTCAAGGTTCAAGAGAAGATGTGGGATGCCGAATAACTCCTCACAGACGTCGCTAATGTTCCGAAGTATGTACCTCGATTCACACTCTAGATCCTTGAATGGGTCGCGAGTCTCAATTCTCAAACGCTGCGTGGATACCTGCTAAGACTCCAATGCTCAAATCAATAAAGACTCAAGAAGGTATAGTAAGCAAGTGTTTCGGATTGTTTCCGCGTGCTCTGCTGGTAGGCGGATATCTCGAACGCTTTATCTTCTCGTGTCGCGGATATCTCGGGCCATTTGGGAGATCCCCTTATTTTACTTTCATGTCCATTTTGAGTTAACATTGTTAATGGAAAAGTGCGACGGAGTAAACGAAAAGAACTACATAAATATCCGTACAGTCTTGCCCCTAACGGAGCAAAATAATCCCAAGGCACTCATAAAACTTCTTTTAAAAAATAGCAATACTTGATTTACTCTCTAAAGCGCAAGTTACTGGAAATTAAATACTAGGAAGGCAGAATAATAGACGTATCAAATATGAATAGCAGCAAGATTCCAAGACAGACAAGGCCTAGGACAATCCAAACAGGGCACGAATTACACCAAGTATGCCACCACCAATGAGAGCCTTCAACAACCTCAGCTTCGTATTTGTGTATGGTGGGTACCTAATTGCCGCGTCACCAAAGAAACCGCGATAAAGAACTGCTTTTTTGTGGCTAAAAGCATCAAATGAGAACTTCCCATGATATGCACCCACTCCACTTTCCCCAACTCCCCCAAAGGGCAAAGTATGAACGGCAAGCTGCACCAGGTGTGGAAAAACATAAGCGCAAGATGAAGCGTGTACCGACTTCAAATTAATTCACAAATAGATTTAAGCATCAATAATGCTTTACCGAAAGAAAAACAAAATTCAGGACGAACCAATAAAAGCAAACACATGGGTGCAAAAGGCACGTTTAACTGCCCAAATTTTACAATCATCGAGGACCAGCAGACTACTACGTGTTTTATTAAACACATTAATTATATTTAATTATATTAGTAATAAATAAAATTATAAAAATATATTATAAACCCCCCCTCTTATCTATTTTACATCCCAAACAACACAAGATGAGACCATCCAAATCCCCTCCTCCATTAGTTCTATGACACTTCATTCTCCTTTGATTTCTTTCCTTACTTTTCTTTCATAATTCGCACACACACCCTAAAGGCGGCTGGTGATAGCAAATAATATCTGAAAATTTTGTACTCCTAAGAAATAATTTTCCCCTCTAAACCAAAAAAAAAACATTTTCCTGTTCCTTTTTAGTATATTTATTTGTAGTCTAAAGGTAGCCTAGCCTTGAAACAAAGAATTGATATGTACAATCCACAATCTCGAAGCTGATGAGTGGTGCACATTAATGCTGTTCTGTATGCATATAGAAATCACATACAATGGCGCATACAAACTCAGGCATTCAGGGCTATATTGTTAAAAGAAGAACAGATACTTACATGCATCGCAGTGTCATTGACTACCAAACCCCCAGCAGAAATACTCATTACAAATTTCTCCTTGAGCTTCTTGTTGTTTGTAAACAAATATGCAGCAAGAGGCTTTGGTCCTGAAGAGATCACGTCAAAGCTTTCTTCCACTTTATCAACCTGCTTTTCCAAGCAACAAAAGTGAATCTCGTTTCAGTTGCACTTATCCCACATAATGAAGAACATAAAATTACTGTTGCAGCTTGTAAAGATGTAGAACTATGTGCATTTTGTAAGTTAGACTGGTAAACATGTTGAAAAAATGTGAATCTTGCATACTAGACTATTGTAAAAACAACAAAGAATACCATAAAATTGGTCCCTCCTAAATTTTGCATTGGCCATATTAGTGTCGCTAAAATTTCAATCCAAACATAGGACAAACTGGTCCCTGAAGAACAAATTGATCCCTGAAAAATTTTAAACACTTCAAATTGGTCCCTGGTGGAAAGAAAAATTCGAGACTAATTTGTCTTATATTTTTCCTTATAAGGTATCAATTTGAACTGTTTAATTGTGAGGGACTAACGTTTCATATGTTAGGATTTTGTAATTTGGCTGATGCAAAATTTAAGAGAGATCAATTTACGAGTTTACTCAACAACAAAAAAGTGAATTTTTTTCAAAATAATAATAATAATAATAATCATCTCACCAGAGTTACTTTGGAATCAATTCTTACTTACCGTGATGATGGGAAGTAAAGGGCCAAATATCTCCTCACTCATTATCAAGGAATCTCGTGGGACATCCAATAGAACAGTGGGGCTAATCCTCCTGCAGTTTGGGGGGAAAACAGAAATGATAAGGTCAAGATCTATTGTGTTTCACTAAATCAATACCTCATCCATTAAGAACCCTTAAGAGCAGATAGCTTACAATTTGCTTTCATCCTTTTCGCCTCCATGAACAATCTTACCAGAAACCTTTTCATCATCCAATAGCTTTAACAATCGAGTAAAGTGGTTGGAGTTCACGATACGGGACAAATCTTTTGAGTCCAATGGGTTCTTTCCATACATTTTCTCCAGTTCAGTCTTAAGGGAATCCACCTTGAAATAGGAGACACCAAACACTAAACAAGTAAAGAAAGAAATTAAGAATTCTAGGTTCACTTGTGGGAAAAAATTATTACCAACTTGGGAGCATAGTCTTTTGTTGTAATAATATAATCTGGAGAGATGCAGGCTTGTCCATTGTTACAACCCCACTTTCCAGCAATTATCCGTCTGGTTGCTACCTTGCAAATTCAATTTCAACATAATTCATGTCAAAAAGCAGATGCAAGGAGGTTAAGGTGAAGGAAGTGATTGACGAAACAAAAGAAATGTTTAGTTATACCTTCAAGTCGATATTTGAATCAACAACAACTGGAGATTTTCCTCCAAGCTCCAGCACAACTGGTGTAAGGTGTTTAGCAGCGGCAGCCATAACTACGCGTGCCACTCTTCCATTACCTAAAATTCCAACTATTACTTAAGCATAGAATATCCCTACACCAAAGTATCACTGATAAAACTTCCAAGCAAACATTACTGGAGCAGCTAGCTTATAGATCCCTTTATATTTATGAAAAATTGGAATTCTTATATAAGACCAACAATTAAGAGTTTTAATATGTCACAGATGCAAGCACAGCCAATGCCACTAAAACAAAAGCACTTGGTCACACCCATTGAACATGAATTAAGAAAATAACCAAATTCATTCTCCTCCTTGGAAGTACAACAATGCTCGAGAGACTCAAGGCTAGCCTATATCTAACAATCATTTGCCCAGCAGCATATATTGTTAGGAGCGTTGCCGAGCGCCGTACTGCTTTGTCCACCGAGAGAGCGAGATATGTGAGGATCTCATACACATTTCCTACCATGCATCAGTTACATACAGCACGTGGAAAGATTCATACTTAATTTGTCCTGTCATCCACTGACACACGTTGTCAACTATGTTGGACAACAAATCACTGTCCTTTATATCCAGTCAAATATCATACCAGAGTAATTATGTGGTTCAATATTGTATACACCTCTAATGATATTTCCCGAGGCCAAATCCCGGCTCGAAATGTCATTCGAAGATAACTATTTCCACAACTCAAAAGTGCTTCATTAACGATCCATACACTGACCTAGCCAACCATTATTTAGAATGAAGTATTTTCTACCCCCTCCCCTCAAAAAAAAAATAGAAGAAAAAAAGTAAGAATCTATGTTGCATGGGTACTCTAAATTTTGGAGAAGTACCGGTATGGGTACATACCAGGTACGGGTATCCCGCGGTTACGCCCGGGTACAACTAGGTACGTACCCAAAATTTTTTAAAAAAAAAAAAGAAAAAAGAATGGGTACAGATTTGGGTATGGCTAGGTAACTTGCTAGTGCAGCAAATGACCAAAACTACGTCATTTTGAGTGTTTTATTTTTTATATTTTTAAGTTTGACTTACTAATCAAACCTTAATAAAAAATGTAATACCCTAACTCCTCTTTCAATCTTCTACGGCTCCTTTAAACTGCCTTGTCTTTGACAAGCTCCAGCTCCTCTTCTCTCTTTTTTGAGAAAGAAATGAAGGAATATGATTTTGGGCTTTTTCTTGTGGCGTTGATTTTGGATTGGATATATACATTAGTTATCTTGTGAAATTTTTTCTTATTATATATATTAGGCGTACCCATATCCCTGTTTTTCAAAAAAATTTGTATCCCGTACCTGTACCCGTACCCGATACCGTACAGTATATGTGTAACCTATGGAAGAATCAAGTATTTTCAAGAAATAGCTTAGTAGGTTGGCCCCATAAAGGAAGAAGAAACTACTTTCTAAGAGTAAATAGATGCACATGAGATTTACAAACATTATCTGAGAACAATTATGTTATTGATTTAGAAATGTAATACTTCCCCTGTTCTCCACCAATCAACCTAAAAGGAATATCAATCATCAAGCCCATCAAACATATTAGTAGCAGAAATAAGTGACATAAGATACGTATGATCATTGACAATTGCATGTGTCAAACTATCCATCAGCTGACAATGAAAAATCCACGTGCAGGATTTTTTAGAAGCATAAAAAATTAACCATGTATCTTTTTATGACGTAAAAGAATATCTAACGAAACTAGGTATTCTGACAGAAAAGTTTGGCCACATGAGTAGGTGGTATGGTGTGAATCTTAAACTAGGAAATATGTATATCACTTGAATGAAACAAATAACCTTTAGTTTTTTTACTTTTTGCTGTAAAACAATGCACTTATTGAAATAACCAAAAAGGGTTTTCAAAAATTCACACATGTATATAATATAATGTTAAAGAAGAACAACCTTAAGGAAAAATTCTCCATATACAACAAAAAATCAATCACGATCCAAAACCTTCTAAGAAAATGAGAAGAGTCAATCAAGAAGAACCTGTGTAGAAAATTTTGTCCCACTTTTGCTGCAGTAACGCGGATGTCTCATCAACTGCCCCTTCAATAACTCTTATAGCTGAGTTGTCCAGGTACTCCCCTAACAATTTCGCCAGCAGTGATGATGTGGCTGGAGCAATTTCTGATGGTTTTAGAACCACAGCATTACCAGCTGCAATAGCTCCAATGACTGGATCAAGTGACAACACTGCAAATACATACGGACAATGTAATGCTAACATCTTCATAGATTTTATAGATAGATAGAACTTTTGAAGGAAGAGAAAGGAAAAATGTCAGCTCAAAAATGTGAATCAATCTCAACCAAATATTGACATACAAAATGGATAGTTCCATGCAGAGATGATTAACACAACCCCCAGTGGTTCAGACACTATTTCAGCTGAAGAAGGAAAAGTTGTTATTGAAGTTTTGACCTGCATTGTAGGAAGACTCATTTGATAAAAGAATTATGGTAAGTAATCTCAGTGAAAAAAATAAATTCACATAAATATACCTTTTCTGAAGACATCCAATGTTTCAATTCCTTGAGTGCAACTTTGCATGCATTTTTTAACATACCAGCCTGCAATAGAAACTACATCAGTTGTGCAAAGAAGCAAAATATCAAATTTAACATTACTGTGTTGATTACACAACTCCTTCAACAACCTAATATAATAAGAATAAATCAGAAAATAGGGTCTGATTGGTTTCAGAAAATGTTTCCCATTTTCATTTTCTGTTTTCAATATTGATTACAAAGCTTCCACATTGTTATAATTCCATTTTCTGTTTTCAGGATTTTGTTTTCCTTGTTCCTTTGGAACATCTGAAAATAGTGAACAATATGAAAGCAATGTGTTTGTCACTAACGTTGAAATTAGGAAATAAAAGCAAACATATGCCCTATTGTTTTTACTATTTCCTTCACAAAATTTAGAAATAGTGAAAACTGATTCACACGCTCAGGTATTATAACCCGACCACTGAAACAGTGAAAACAATAGGGCACGTTTGCTTTAGAAATACCACAACTTAAAAACATAACAGTGTGTTAAAGCAAGACTCCTTGGATCCTCTCCAAATGCACAGAATTTCCCCTATATTTGTTTTAGTAGCAAAAATTGTAGGGAGACGGAAGGTTGACCCATTCAAGGTCATGGAGGGCTCATCAATGGAGGACCACTATCAGCAATCAAACCCAAGACCTTTGCATCCATAACAATTCAATCCTACCCATTTAGCCAACCTTAATTGCCACGCAGTTTCATACTTACGTAAGCACATAGTGTGTGAAGGGAATTATCCTTGATAAGTACACCAAATTGGGGGCGCCCCCCCTCCTTCAATTAAGTAATATGACCATGGACTGCATATATAACCTGTGGCATCCCTGAGGTTAAAACCCAACCGTAATTCTATTTGTCAACCTTGTGAAAGAATACTAGGGGGTTAGATAAACTTAAAACAGAAAATCCTGGATCACACACTTAACATGTGAACACCTAAGCAACAAAAACACTCAAAAATTATAAAATGGAAAACCCAAAAAAGAAAAAAAGGAAAAAAAAAAAAAAAGAGACCAGCATGACCAAGGAGGAGGTGTACTGCAACACAATAAATACTGTGACGGTTTTTCAAGAAACACTTTCCCAATCGCAGTCTGTTGCTTTAAATGTAAGAACATAGGCCATCCATCAAATATTCACAAGCAAATGTAGAGGCCCTGACTGGCCCACCTGAAATGGGAAGGTCAGGTGGGAATTGTAGAGAGCGCCATTAATGCTCACACCAACCACCCCCCACACTCACAGAGCAAAATCACACCTCCTAATCCCCCTTTCTTCACAATTAAAAACACTACCCCCCAAACCAAGAACAACACCACACGTCAACCCGGGCAAATCAAAAGTGTTCCACATGCAGCATGCAGCCATTCTTGATTTCCGTGGGGGAAGGAAAGGCCACTCACAATCATAACCCCCAAATTGTCCCCGTGAAATAGTACCACATCATAATAAATGAACTGCACCGCAATTCATCCGGAAGAGTGCGTCTGACAAGGACAGGGTCACATAGGGTTAATAGCATGTTCAGAATTTTCATTTTTCAATCATTGGAGCAGGATCATCAGAAAAACCCCACCAGTGAAAAAAATCTAATCTAAGGAATATGCTGTTACCACCGAGGTCAAACCCACACAATACGAATTTCCTAGTTCAGACGCGAGAGTGCACGCGGTGACTAATACTTCTTCGGCACGCGAGATTCCACGCCTTTCACACAACACGCAAAAATTACTAATCACTCAACCGTCAACCGTGGCTGCAACGCTGTGATTCCGTGCGCAACCACGGTTTTCATCACAATTTAACTGCAACCGCAATTCACGACGGTCACCAAAGCAGGAATTGATTAGCGACGAGCACAGAACAGATGATTATTTCATTCACGGATAACGAAATCGATTCGAGTTCAAAGGCTGAAAGAGAAAAGGACAAAAAGATAAAAGGCAGAGCGGAGAGACCTCGTAGGCGACGGTTTCGAGGGGCGGCTTGGCGAGGTCGGAGAGAAGCGCGTCCACCATCTGCTGCTCGTGAGCGTCGAGGAGGCCGACGAGGGCGTTGAGCTGCGACGCTCTCCACTCGTAGCTTCGCGTCCTGCCAGAGGCGAAGGTCGCCCTCAGGTCCTTCACGAGAAGCGAGGCCGCTTCCCCGTCGAGCGCCACCTTCTTCTCTGCCTCCGCCGCAGACATTACGAACGACGAGAGAAAGAGAGAGAGAGAACACGAAAGTAAAGAAATGAGGGAGAAAGCGGGGAAGGAAACAAGAGAGAGAGCTGTGACTTGTGAGCAAAAGGGTGAGTGAGAGGGGGTGCAGTGTCGTGTTGTGCTGTTTTATAATATCCGTGGCGTGTCCTTCCGTCTTCTCGCCTGGTGGTGGGGGTGGGCTAACCCCCCCTGGCTTTGCGGTCGTCGCTTTTGACACAAGTTATCTTTCTAACCAACTTGTCATATCTTATCCTGCATCGATATAAATCTAAATCTAAAGAGGCATTTCGCATGTTACGTATAAGATTATTAGGTAAAATAAATTATCACGTTTTAAGTTATTGATAGTGTCACGTTGTTGTGTTTAGTAGGTATAAATAATGTAATTGAGAATTTACTTTATTTTGTTTAACATATAAGAGATTATGAGATAATACACCATCATCATCACCATTATTATTATTTTTATTTTTATTATTATTAATATTATTATTATTATTATTATTTTGTTTTAATATTATTATTATTATTATTATTATTATTTAGTATTACTGAGAGATGATAATCTAGATAAACACATCATTATCACTTTGAAAGTAATGTGGATTGCTTGAATAATCTAGATTACTATTAATTTTGTCACACCAAACTGGTCAACATAAATTATCGGATAATTTAAAAGTCAGATTACCAATTATCTTAATAGATTACCGATAATATTGGGTTTAGTTTCAAGTTTTGATAAGTATAAATATGAGATAAATAACAAGTTAAAATGTAAGACATCTAGCAATTCTTTTTTATTATTTATTGCTAATAATTGTATTATTTAGGCACATGATGTCTCACCACAGCTTATTTATTTTTTAATATGGTTTCTATGTTTTATATCAATTGCAATTTAGTCTCTTCATTAAAAAATAAAATAAAATAAAAACTAACAAAAAAAAATGTCGTTCTATCTCAATCCACCTAAGATGACTGAGTCAAAATAAGAGACAAAATTTAAAACACAAAAAGATAAAGACGAACCCATAAATTTAAAATAAAATTAAGATGTAATTATGTAAGTAGCGCCATAGCCTCTCTTACTTATTTTTCAATCTAATGCTTTTGATGCTGATTTTCAGGAACCGTTTTTCTCAAATTCGTAACTAGTTAATTTTGTCTTTCTTGGGCCTTTGGCCTAGTCCAATTCATTAAAAAAAATTAAAACGTAAATGATCATATTAAAAAAAAAATTAAAGAATTTAAAAAAAATAAAGATAAAAAACTAACTAGCCTATAGATTTAAAATTAAGATGTAATTATGATGTACATGTAAACAAAATTTACACTATTATGAGAGAGAAACGAGAGAGAGAGAGAGGTTGAGAATGGAGACCAATTTGGGCCTAAGGTTATGAGAAAGAGGTTCGAATCCTTCTTTTTTAATTTTTTTCATTTTTTTAATAAACAGGGTTGGGTCAGGTTTAAGGAATGGGTTGTCATGTGTTCGTCACGTGACGTAGCACGTTGAACAGACACATTAGCAAATAACGTCTCATACTAATGGCAAAGACTAAAATCAACCAATTTTTTTTCAGAGACTAATTCCTAACAAAAAATTTTATATGCACCAAACATAAACTTTAAAATTTTACAGAGACTAAAAACATAATTTACCCATAATTACTTGTTTATCTTTGCACAAAAGCCAATTTAAAATAATAAACAAAACAAAAAAAAGCACCCTTTTTCATATAAAAGAACTTAAAGCTTTGATTAAAAAAAATAACTGAAAAACAAACGCAAAATATTAATAAAAATAAAACCTTTGATGTTATAATTAAACCCAATTAATCACTTTGTTATCGTACTTTTAAAAGCATTTAATTTGATTCTCTATTTTTAGAAAATGAGTTAACTTGATCATTTTTTTTACATTTAATCACATATATTACTGACATTTAAAAAAAGTTGCTAAATATAAAAATGGATCAAATTGCCCTAGCTTTAAAAAATAGAGGATCAAATTGAACAATTTTAAAATTATCAAACCAAAGTTATTACTTAAATAGAACTATTTGACTGAAAAGGATTTTTACCTTATTAATTAATGGGAAAATTGTTTTAGAAAAAAGAGAATCGTTACCTCTTGGATGTAGGCTTCGGTTTCAGACTTGGATAGGTCGGAGTAAAGAGCTCGAACTATCTCCTGCTCGTGATCTTCGGTCAGCTTCATAAGTGCCTTCAACTGGGAAGCTCTCCACTCGTAGCTCCGAGTCTTTCCAGAATCAAACGTTACCTTCAGATGCTTGACAATCTCTGAAGCTTCTTCTGAATCAAACACTTTCTTTCTGATTGTAGACGCCATCTAATTAGCTATGCTATGCTTTGCTGATACGCGATGAATCTGAAGCACAAAGAAATTAAAACTCCTGATCTGTTTGTTGGGAACAGTGAAAAAAGTTTCAACAGCGTACATACATTAATATATGCTCAACGCACCCACGACAAGATAGAGAGCGTTTTATGTTTTTATATAATAGAGTGGATGGTTCCAACGGGGTGCAGGGTGCTGCTCTTGTCTTATGCTCTGTCGTTCAGATTCCTCTCCTGGGAAGAGTACAAACGGGTGTATATTGGATAAATCTTTTGGTCGATGATTAGTCATGGGACTTGGGTCACAAAGAAAATGGAGTAATGGTTGTTTTAGTTATTAAAAGTGTAAGCTTAAGTCATTTTGAATTTTTGAAATTTAAAATTGGATTTTTTTTTAAATTTTGAAATTGTAAGTTATAAGTCAAATTAATTTCTCAGTTTGTTGTCATTATTGTATTATAACATTTTCATTGATTTGTCACATTAAAATGGACAATAACAACGATTGAGACTAAAAATAGGTTGTAGCTACACTTAAAATTATAAATGAGGTTGCCAAAACAGTTAGCAACTAAGATTTGTAGCTCTAAATGTTCGTCTTAACCATATTTTTAGCCTTTAGTGTTTTCACATAGCCTATGTTGTTATCACATTCTCATTTAATGCTAAAAATTAGTGAAAACATGACAATAAAATAATAATAATGAATTGATGGACTAATTTGACCTGCAACTTACAATTTTAAGGATTAAAAATTAGATTTTTAATTTTAAGGACCAAAGTGACTCAGACTTACACTTTTGGAGACCAAAATGAACATTTCCCCAAAAGAAAGTATTAAAACTGTCACAGACTAAGCACAAATAGGACCCATGCCCAGTAACCAACCTGGGCAAACCAAACCAATTACTACAAGAAAACACCTTATATCGACAAAATTTTTGACAGATATCAAGGTGTCTTATATGATTTTCTAAATTTTTGATTAATTTTCCAACATATAAAATTTGTCGGTAGATGCCTCGTTGGTAGCTCTTTACCGACATATTTACGAATTCATCGGAACATTTGTGACAAAAATATCCATTAAAGACGGGTATCAAGGTTGACAAATGTCAGAACTATACTGATAGGTAAATCCCTGATACGTTCTTTGAATAAAATATTTTATTTTCTTACCAATAGACTTTTAGCTAGTAATAATATTTTTAGAATTAAAATTATTTAATTTTTATAGTCATACAAACAAATTTATTTAAGTTTGATATGCATAATAAGTAATAAACAAAAATCTAATTATACAAATTCTAAGTAAATATTCATTAAAAATAATAAAAATGTACTATATTACTAAAGTTTTTTTTCTATAAAAAAAAGTAAATAAAAGAAACGATCATTCATAGTTGTTGATGGGGGTGTAACCTAGGTAGTAGTCATTGCCGCCACTGTTTGAGATAGGCTCCTCCTCAGATTTTAAGGGTGACAAGGATATGCGAGGTGGTAGCCCCTTGTGTGATGATCCCTTTTCGCCCTGAACCTGGTCCCAAAGTGACAACAGAGCATATTGTATCTTTTGAGACATTTTCTTCTTATCATTCATCTGCTTATTCTTCAGGCATTCATTTTGTTGGGAGAGACAACGTATTTGGGCATCCTGATCACCCAGCTACTTAAAGACCTCTTGGCTGACTTAGTAGTTGTGATCCTCGGGGCCGGGCGAACGCGTGATTTAACTAGGAATTCCCCCTTTCCCTAGATGTAGTTCTTTTAGGATTGTCAACGATGTTGACCCATAGTTGGTCCTTGTCAATGGATTTGACCTCACCGGGCCCCTTGTCATTGTTCTCAGTCAGGCTCTGCGTTTGTCGTCTCTTGGACTCATGTAGCCTTTGATTGTACTCGATTTACAAGTAAATGTAACAATAAATTGAAATCTAATTAGAAACTTAATAAAAATCTATAATTAATTAACAACAAATTGACAACTAATTTGTCCTTATAACTGTCTCCTTAGAGTGCAGGTTAACTGGTACAATATTCTTGCTTTTACGAGTGTAAGTTTACCTAAAGAGCTCCTACCTAGTGTGACACCCACAACGCGAAGGGAAAGAAGTAAATATAAATGGTACATCATACACCATCAGTAGGAAATAGTAATAAATAATGGTATTGATTTGCTAGAATACACAGTCGTGATGATACATAATAAAATCACTGATAAAAAGTACTAACACATGTAATTCAACAAAACAAGGTCTCAATACATAAATGTCATAAAAAGGAAACAACTAAAACATAGATATCAATAAGACTAAAGTCGCGTGAGGGGAATCTAAGGAAAAAGGTGCAACCTCAAACTCGAGGAACTAATGAATCAAGAATCGCGGGCGGCTCAACGTCCACTAGTCTTTGGGTCTTTAAAGAACCATTGATACTGGGGGTCATAAACTCACTCCTCTAGGGTGACCTGCTATGGGTCAAAGAGGACTAAGGTGAACCATCCAATGATGAAGCTACCAGGGTGGGGTCTACCTTAGGATCCTCCTCTGTCTCCTTATCCAGTTGATCTATCTCTACAAATGTAACATCCCGCTTTTTCACTGTACGGATAGTTAGCGTAATAGATAATTATGGGTTAATTAGGGAGGTGAGAAAATTAAATTATTATCTTTAATTCATAAGAATCACCTTTAACTCATAAGAATAGCAGTCAAAATTGAGGTTTCGTGACCGACGGATTTTTCCGAGCCTTAAGATGATTTCTGGACCAATCGGGAATTTTCCGGATACCGAAAATAACAGTAAAATACACTAATAAAATAGTAATTCTCCGAATATCTCCACCGGACTCAACTACTAATAAGGGAAAATTAGTAGAGCGTAAGGATATGTCCGAAATATTTTTCGTACAACAGTACGCAGAGTACCGGGATTGCGAACAACAAAAACACAATCAAGCACGATCAAAATTGGACTGACAGGATCATGTTTATCCATACTAGATATTTGCATATAATATACTATTATATAATATAATAATTTTAATGAATAGTAAAAATACTAATATAATAATATTAACATATAATATATATATATATATATATATATAATAAAGTAAGAAAAGTATATAATATATAATATATATATATATGTGTGTGTGTGTGTGTGTGTGTGTGTGTGTATGTATATATGTGAACGGTGGGGGGCTGTATATGCCCCTGACACCATTTTTCATCTTTGCTTCTTTATGAAGCATATGTTTCACTGCCTTTTTCTTTCTTCTTCGTTCTGTTTTCTTTTCTTTTTTTTTCTTTTTTTTTCTTTGTTTTTTTGTTTTCGCCTGACGCCATTTTTCTTTTATTTTCCTTTCTAAAGCTTCCTTTTTCTTTGTTTCTTCATCCCTCCTGATGCCTTATCCCCCTTTGTTTTCTTTCATTATTTCTTTGTTTCACTCCCCCCCTGACATCGAATTCCATCTTGCTTTCTTTTAATTGTTTCTTTGTTTCTTTCCCGCTGACGCCATTTCTTATTTTTTTTCCTGAAGCTTTAAGCTTCGTTTCTTTGTTTCCTTTGTTTCTTTGCTTCGTTTTCTTTCTTTCTTTGAGTGTCCGTTTTTGCACTGCTGTGATGCTGCTGGACGCCGGAAAAATAGCAGGATTGTCATGGAAGTGCTTAGGGAATGTTCCTCATCACTTCTATCGTTTCGAAACTGGATTTGGAGGTGGGTAATCTTAACCCCACTGTCTATGTGGTTTAATTTTTACCTGTATATGTGCATATCTGTGTATCTGACTATAGAACTGTTAAGTAGTATTTTGGGGGGATACAAGGTAAAGAGGGTTTTGTGAACAATGGAGAAATGAAACGCATAACTGTACTACTTGGAACCCTAGGAACAGTGGAAATTGAGAACTGGAGTCTCAGGGAGGCGATTTTTTAAGCATTCATTCGAATACCCAAAGAATTCAGTCGAATGAAAGCCCAAAATGAGCTCTCATTTGAATGAATTCCTCTGCATTCGAATGAAGGCGAATTTTCAGGAATTCAATCGAATGAATCCCCTAGTATTCGAATGAAAGAATGCTGAGGGAATTCAGTCGAATGAAACTCCCTTTCCATCGAATGAAAGAACTTTGAGGGATTTCATTCGAATGCCCCTCCAAGTATTCGAATGAAACCCTGGCAAACTTGAGACTTTAGTGGTTCCAAGGGATCCAAGGAGCACATAAGAGTCCATTTTTGTGTAGTAAGGCATGCATCATGAGGAATGGGTTGTGCATAGGTGTTAGGGCAACCCTAGAGAATTAGAGGTTAATTACCTAATGTATAAAGATAATAATGGAACTTAGCGAACACTTATGTAGTTATATGTTAGGAAGCCCTCTCTTGGCAAAGTCTTACAGACAAGCCCCTCACCAGTTCACAAGTGTATTGGTTGATGTGTTACCTTGCCCGTCCTTACAAGTTTGGATTGGTTAACGAGTCAGTCGCCCAAGGGTGGATTGGTTCGAAGAGGTTAATGACACAGGAAGGTAAATGATGGATAGAAAAAGGAGGAAGTAAAGGAAAAAGTGCTAACCCAGCAAGCCGGTACGCGTAAGGAGAGAAAGTGCTAACCCGGCAAGCCGGTATGTGCCAGAGCGGAGAAGTAGGACGCTAACCCAGCAAGCCGGTACGCGTAAGAGCCCCCCCAATGCCCCCATGCACTATCTAGCTATGTATTTATAATTGACTGAATGTTTGAATGTGCATTAATATTCATTTATGGTTGTTCGTGCATTATGTAACGTCAAGGGTGAAACGATTAGTATAATGATAATTGAAATGCAAATTTCATAAGCACGCAGACTTAGTAAGAAATACTAGTTCCCCTATCACCTAAATAATCTTAGATAAAGCTGTTTAGGACCCTAGGCAAAGATAATAATTAGTAGGGTGTTAGTACGCAAGATCACTTAGAAATCCCTGAACGGCCTGGAGGATAGCCGAGAAATGAAACGATAGGTAGAGCCAAGGAACCCCACTGAGGACTAAGTGTTCTCACCCCTACTCGGTTATGGATCCAGGTGGACATAGCAAAGAGCTTGACCCAAGGGACACCTGGTGGGCAACAGGGAGCTGTAGATCGGAGCTGGAGCAAAACGTCTACGATCGCGCTAAGGCAATAAATGTTTGTAGTATGTTTTATGACTATTATACTTTCTGTGTAACTATTTATTATTAAGGCAAACGTGTAATGACGCTCACCAAAACGTCGTTAGATTTTAGTGCGCGATCAAATAATAATTTATAAACCAAGAAAACCCCAAAAACGTAGTAAAGGGGGTTAACCTAGGTCGTCTCTCAAGGAAGCAATTTAGAACCAATTACAAGTTTAAATAAATAAGGGGGGTTGTTGATGAAATTAAAATCCAGAACAAAACGAGAATAAATCAACAATAATAAAAGCAATATCCTGCATACGGCTTTCTAAATCAAGGATTAATTTTCATTGGTTCTTAATTCGTTATTCATAAAATAGGATGTTGTTTATTGGTTGAAATCTCTAACCAATACGCAATTCATTTAGAGACTACAATCGTCAGTTCCCTAAGCATTTGTTAATACAGGAATTAAAACTAAGATCTCAGCATTAAAATCTCATATTAATTAAGTACCAATTGCACAACCTAATTAAATCTAATTAGTTCCTCAAAAGTTCCTTAATCATAGTTTAATAAATCTTACAATCGTCAAGATTCATTAATCTAGATTTAACCCTTAACTAATAACATGCAATTGCTATATCATTAATTTGGGGTGGAATAGTTCATGAATAATCATTAAGCGCAAGACCTCAAATTAATCTTAATTTAGAGTTACCGTATGCAAGATATTAATAAACTACTCCTCCATGGTTGGAGGATAAAAACTCATAATAAATAAAGAGAAGGAAAGAGTAAATGACAATGGAAGATTGGAACAATAGAACCTGGATTAAATTCGGCAAAGCTTCGCTACAATTCTTGAAGGACTTCTAACAAAGCACTACTAACATAAACCTAAGCACTTAAAATGAAATATGAAAAGAGTAGAAAATGAGAGGGAAAGGAGGAGTTCTCGGGCTAGGAGAACTTGGGTGGATGGTGGAAGAGATGATCTTCAAATGAGTGCCTTGGCCCTCTATTTATAGGCCAAGGTTCGAGCTCACTGCTCAGCGGTTTAGCACCATCGCTGAGCGGTTTGACAGGTTTTGCTGAGCGGTGAGGAAGTATCGCTGAGCGATTGAGTCAATCCCGGCGGCTAACGCGGCTTCATTAAATGCTCCAGCCAGCTTTTGCAGGGGCGGCGCCGCCATCTGAGCTGGCTCCAGGCTGGCGCAATAAATGCGCCGGTGCAAGTGGCTGCGGGGTACTTTCGCTGAGCGAAAAGAGGTTCACCGCTGAGCAGTTCTTGATCATTCGCTGAGCGGTTTCTGCTTGTGCGCTGAGCGCTGCCTTGCTTGACGCTGAGCGTTTGTTACTTATGAGCTGAGCGGTTTGCTTCCTCTTTCACCCTTTTGCTTCTTTGTTTCCTCTTTTGTCCTCAGCCACATCTTCTCTTTATACCTTCAATGATCCTCTTGAGCCTTCATTTCCTATAATTAAGATAGAAAAATTACAAGAGAGAAATATACATATTAAAGATTAAGAAAATAATGCTTGAACTTTGCCGTTTTTCTCAATTTCTTTCAAAGAGGATGATGTGCGAAAACATATTGATTACATATTAATCCCACACATTTTTAGTATGAATTACTCATTTATAGAGTAATAAGCTAGGGTACAAAATTCACTTATCATGTAACTGTATTTTGGGACCTTGATTGTGAATATGTATAAACAATTGCTTTTCACGTTCCACTGTGATCTCTACCTAACTTGTGGTAGACGCTTTCAATTATTGTTATATCTTTCTTCATCACACATGGCTCCTAGTTTATAACTTATACGCACACGAACAATTTTCAAATTGGTCCCTATTTCTGTGTAAGAATTATTTGCAAAGGTAAAAGTAAGGGCTATAAGTAACCCTACACAACGAATAACAACCCTGTGAGCATTGCTTACTACCATGGAAGTGGGCAGTTAGCAGGGGTGTTATAACAAATCTCTCCTCCACGAGCTTCGTTTGATTGACCAAATCCTCAGTATAAGTTTCCAAAGTAGGGTCTTAACTCAGAGGACCTAATGTAACAACCCAAGTTTTTCCCTTTACTAAAATTCCACTTAATAAATAATTAAGAACATGTTAATAAGGAAAAGATGAGATAAAAATGGAATAAAATTCACAGAATTTACTTAATGTCTATCGTATTAGGTAAAAATAATAATTTTGCGATCTCGTGACGTTTGGTGACGTTTGGGTTAGTATTAGGCTATTTTTAGAGCTTAAGTGTGACTCGAAGGAGTCTGTAAAATACACTAATATGAAAATAATGTGAGAATAATTCAAGAAAGATTTAAATATGAACAAGGAAAATTTCTAGGTCACAACGGTATGTCCGAAATATTTTTAGGACATTCGGACATAAATAGTTAATGAACGAAGACGATCAAAACTATACAGGGAGAAATAAGAAGACTCTAGGCCAAAGGCCCAAAGTCTCCCACGGCAGCCCTAGGTCCCCGAAGACACACACACATACAAACACTCAAAAGTTTCAATTCTTCCTCCCAAGGTTTCTAAAACCTAAAACTCTCAACATTCTCTAAAGTTCCCTCAAGATTCCATAATCATCCTTTGCTTCTCATCATCCTAATTCACTCTCAAATTAATCAAGAAGGTAAGTGAATAGCAAAGCTAGGAATTTCTCTTCACTTGGTGAGAAGACTCCATAACCTAGGTTTTCTAATTATTACATGGTTTTCATGTTAGGTCAAGAAATTCTTAAGCAAGCAAGCAAGGCTTGATTCCACCTTTCTTCAATCATCAAAGAGCTAGCTAGGAGGTGGGGTAATCTTTAGTTTAACACCTCTTTGGTGATTGTGATGAATTATGTGCTTAATTGTGTGTATGTATGTCTCTATGCATGTATGCCTATAATTGTTAGAATTGATGCTAGGCTTAGGAAGACAATTCTGAAGGGTCCTGTGACCTGGATTAGATAGGTTTATTGTATGTTAAAGAGGGGTGAAAAGTTCAGGCAAGTTTCATGGAAAAAGGGGGGAGAAAAGAGAGAAAACCAATTTCTGCAGGTTACAAGGCGTCAGAGCGCGCTAAGTGCAGCGCTAGGCGCAGCGCTAAGCGCCGCGCTGAGCGGTCCGCTGAGCGGTGCGCTGGGCGGCGGGCTGAGCGGCGGTTCAGGGGGCTTTTGGGTTAAATGCTGAAGGCTCCAGTCGTTGAGCGAAAACGTAGTTACCGTTGTAATGATTTGAGACCAGGAAATTTTATGGAAACCTTTGAAGTGCATATTCTAATATTTACTTGCTATCTTAGGATTGATAGTTGAATTAGGTGAGTATAGGAGGAAAATGTTGTGAATATATCAATTACATGCCGTATGTGACGCATTCCATGCATTCAGGATAAAGTAAGGTTTAGAGAATTATAAGTAATGATGAGATAAAGAAAGAAAATGAAATGAATTGAAACGTAGAGAAACAAGTATGCCATGCTGCAGGTACATGAATGTCAGAGATGCTGAAAAAAGGGCTAAAGGCCCAATACTGAGAAAGGGCTAAATGCCATATGATGAAAAAGGCCGTGATCACGTGAGCCACACTATGATCCCACTTCAGGAGGTCCGAGGGGCATCCTGAATGTGGAAGCCCGCCACAGGTGGTGTCTATATGACATACCTGGGGGTGTGCGGTTACCACGCCTTTGCATTGTCGTACGGGGGCAAGCCTAGGTGGGGGTACAATATCCGCCCACTGTCGAGGGGTCCCGAGGGGGCACACGGCAGGTGGAAGCCCACCGCAGGGGTCACAGAGGACCACCTGGAGGTGCGAGGTTATTCCGTCATAGTAATGTCAAGAGAGGACAATGCTATGGTGGGAATAACATACATTCCAAAAGCTGATTATTACGTAATGCATGAGCATTTAGCATGTTTATTATGTTATGCATAAGTATGTGAAAAGGTGCATTCTGGTTATTTTGACTATTCTATTATGCATGAGAGATTATAAGCTATTATCCTGTTATTATGTTGTTACCGTCAAGAGAACGCTCAAGACGGCTATGTAGGTAAACGAAATGTTAATCAGCACGAGAACGTAGTAAACAAGAGTAGTTCCCAGATCACATAGTAACGTAGATAAAGCCGTTCAGATAGGCCAGATAAAAATCAGTAGGATATGTAGTACCCATGTTCACTTAGAGATCTCTGAGCGGCCTGAAGTCCGACCTAATATGAGACGCGACTTAGGAACTAAAGTTACTTCCACTGAGAACCTACCGTTCTCACTCCCACTACCTTATTGACTTCAGGTACTGATGATGATTCATGTTTTGAGGATGCCGACGAGCCGCCAGTAGAGCCATGAGCGGCAGTGACAGGATAGGGACATAGAGAGAGCTGGATGTCCAGATTTTTGTGCCAAGGGTCTCTAGCAGCCCTTGTATTTTGATATGTATTTTGAGATGCTGTATTATGACTCATGTAGCGATATTGTGATCTATGTACATAGGATGTATCTTATGTATTATGTATTATATATACACCTATGTGACTTTGTTATGATGGACCACTGGTTGTATATTGGATGCTCTATTATACTACTGCTAAACGCTTTGTTATATTTGTTTTTCAGACGCATGGCTCTAGTTTCACAATTATGTAATGTCAATGAAAAGTTTAAAATTGGTCCTTATTTTCTTAAACCACTATTTACGAAAGATAACAATGGACTAAGGTATTCCGATCAGATAGCAAACAACCTAGTGAGCTTTGTTTACTACGTACGGATAAACAGTTAGCTAGGGTGTTTCACCTAACCTAATCTCCGTGACAGTCATAGGGGTATTATGGTGGTAGAGGAGTGCCTCCTGCTGTTGCTACTCCTACTCCACTAACACTTCCTAAATTAGGACTTGAGGTATTGGGATCATAACTAGCTCCTCTTCCCGACCTTCTAAAACTTTTGGTGTGAAGAAACTCCATAAATGACCTTCCACAAATGTCACACTAGTGATAATGGCACTCATCACTGTCGTTGTACCCATTTGGAAGTAATGGTGCTGCCTTTGTCACAACCCAAAAATCGTGATCGACACTAATAGGACTAGCTTCCTTACGGAATCCTCTGAGAACACTTTTCTTTTAAAAACATGCATTTCTATTTAAATAAAACAAATTTGGAATGTGTTTTTCTGAATAAACATAATTATAAATTCCTTACAAATCCTTTCAATTAAAACATAAAATATAACTGTAGTCTGTACATGTAAACTATGTGACTTGGTCCAAAGATCCTGCCTATATACAATCGGAGCACTCCAGACTCTGACACAACATAAAAGGAAATACTCTAACTCTGATTAGCCTTACTCCAACATGATTGCCTACTTGGAAACTGACATCAACTACTGCAACTTGGAGAACCTAAAATGGTTGTGAGGGGTGAGCCTTTATAGGGAAAGACTCAATGAATGAATTGCACGCACAAACTCACATGGGACATTTTTAAAACACTAGCTGAAAGACATGCATGATGCATACTCTATTTTTTTCTCTCCATATATACATGATGCTTATACATATTCGTACTAAATACTCTCTATCTTTTTATAAAACAGATTTTCTCAACATGCATGAATAAAACATACATCACATGTCATACAACACACATCACTGAATCTTAACACACCATTCATATATGAACTATCTATCTAGAAACTTGAATCTAAACTGCACATCTAGGCATTACGCTACGCCAACCCTAAAGCACCTCATGAGTGTGCACACTTGAGCGTTATGTGATGTTGTCCTTAAGGTGTACTCTAACTGTCCACATCTAAGCGTTATGTGATGCCATCCTCAGTATGGCCTACATTTGATCATTTTGTAGCACCATTCTCGAAGTGGTCCTAATCTTGTTTGTTCCTTCCGCCTCTGAGCACTACCTATCACCGTCTTCAGAGTGATACTATCCTTATCGTAACCATAGTTATTAAAATCGCGATTTAAAATGTAAAATCGTACGATTTTACGAGTTTAGGTTGTAAAATTGAGCTAACTCGCATGTAAACTCGTTTCTGGGTAAAATTGGGTAAACTCGCATAAAATCGCGAGTTTACTCCCGATTTTACGAGTTTACCCACAAGCAGGGTTTTTTTTTTTAAGAAACAAAACAAGTTTGATATTGTTTTGCATATCTATGAGTTTTTAGATTTAGGTCATTTAAGTATTTTAGAGTCATCATTTACAGTTGCGCCTACAATCGTGCTCCGTCGTTGCTTGTGCTCCGTCGCTAGTCCATCGTATGTATTTCATCCTTTACTCAGGGATCTTTCCCACCAGGGTGCGTGACCTCTGCATTGCTATTTGTGCTTTAGTGTTCTAGATTGAAGACATCATCGTCACAAACTCGCTTCTTGTGATGTTCAGTAGTCAATACTATATATTATGTTATATGTATTATGTATGAATTGAACTTAGAACTCATATATTTCATCTTTATTTGTGCTTTGTTATGGAGGTAAATGTATTTATGAATTTCAAGTTTTATTAAATATATTTTTGTAACATAATAATTTTTTAAAATATTTTTTAATATTTTTTTAATAATAGGTAAACTCGTACGAGTTTACGATCCTAGTTTACGATCCGAGTTTACGGAGGCTCCACGAGTTTACTTAAACTCGCGAGTTTGATAACCATGATCGTAACTAAGTATTTGCTACCCCATCCTTAGAGCGTCCTACGTGTTCTACCTCTGACCGTTACGTGACACCGTCCTTGAAGATGCTCAGACATACTTAATATTGTAATCAGAGCATACATACATCATCGCAACATTACATCATACATACCATCACTCGTAGCGACCAACATAACATTTATCATGACTAACCTAGCTCACACCTTTTATCTATAAATAATACTTAATTAACTAATTAATTATTAAGAATGTTCATGCTACTCTAATTATTCGTAACTAATTACAAAGGCTACTCATGATTTTCTAAATTATTCCTATAATATCGATTAATTAACTTAATCAAGGTTACTAACTGATTCTCTAATTACTGAGTCTCTACTTATGTTATTCTAATTATTTACTAACTTGTTCTACTTAGAGTTATAAGGTCTCCTAGGTTCCCACTTCATTATGCTTCTAACCCTAACCATGCTTAACTTAACATCCTTAGAAATTTATCACATTAACACAGAGCATGCTCTTTATATATAGATCATGTCACATACTCATACATACTAATATATTATGTTTTCTCACATAAAACCTTAAACTCATACATACATTATAAAACATGCTCAAATCATTATTTCATAAAACATAGTTCGCAAATGGTCACATACGGATTTTCTAAAAAGGTTTTCATGCTTTTCGGATCATTATAAATAGCTTTTTAAAATAAATATAATGTTGAACATAATACTGTGAGAATTTTCTACTCACCTAGAGATATCACAAGACCACACAGACCACGAGGAATGAAACTAATGACATGCAAAGACTAGATCGAGCTGGTGTCTTCTGATCGTTGCAGTGCCAGAAGACCACTATGGTGTTGGAGGTTGCTGGGGCAACGGGGCTTGCCTCGATGTGTAGAGCTCGCTGCAACGACTAGCACAAAATTGAAAATATAGAAACACTTGCAGATCACTGTGCTCAGTTACGCAAGTACCATGCATCCCCCGATCATGTGCTTCAACCCGAACCGATACAGTTAAGAGAAGATTTATCTTTACCGCTTACGCCGCAAAGGATCATTGATCATAAGATTCGCCAGACGAGGAACAAGGAGATTCCTATGGTACGAGTGGTATGCGCGAACGGGGAACTGGAGGAGCAGACATGGGAGTTAGAAGCGGATATGAAGCAAACCTATCCAGAGTTATTTTGAGAGGTATGGACTTATCCTTATCTTTCAATTTCGAGGACGAAATTTTTCGAAGGGGGGTGGAATGTAACAACCCGAGTTTTTCCCTTGACTAAAACTCCGCTTAATAAATAATTAAGAATATATTTATAGGGAAAGGATAAAAGAAAAATGAAATAAAATTCAAGTATTAATTTTATTCCTGTAATATTAGTTAAAAATAATAATTCTGCGATCTCGTGGCGTCCGGTGACGTTCGGGCCGATATTAGGTTATTCTTAGAATTTAATCACGACTCATAGGAGTCTGTAAAATATATTAATATGAAAACAAATTTGAGAATATCTCAATAAAGAATTAAATATTAACAAGAAAAATTAATAGGTCACAATCGTATGTCCGAAATATTTTTAGGACTTCCGGACATAAATAGTTAATGAGTGAACACGACCAAAACCACACAGAGAAAATAAAATGAAACATAGAGGGCCAAGGGCCACAAAACACACACGGCCAGCCCATGCTCTCTGAAGCCACACACACACATACACACCAAAGTGTTTCATTTTCATCTTCCAAAGTTTCCTAAACCTAAAGCTCCAAATCCACCAAGGCTCCACCAAAGTTCAACCATCATCCTTTGCTTTCATCATCATAATTCACTCTCAAATTCATAAAGAAGGAAAGCAAGTAGCAAGGTTGGAAGTTCTCTTCACTTGGAGAAAGAAAAGCTTAAGTTCCATAACCCTAAAATCTCCATAACCTAGGTTTTCATCCTTTCTTGGAAAGAAGACTCAAGCAAGCAAGTAAAGCTTCAAGTTCATCCTTTTTCCATCACCAACAAGTTCTTTAGGAAGTGGGGTAACTCTAGTTCCTCACCTCTTTGATGGTGAATGATGTTTATGTGATTATGTGCATCTTTGATGATTCTTTGATTATATGTTAGAAATGATGCTAGGACATAAGAAGATGATTCTGAAGGGTCTTGTGACCTGGATTAGATAGGATTATTATGTGTGAAATATGTGTAAAACTCAAGTAGGGTTCCATGGAAGCAAAGGAGGAAGAGGATTGAAAATGATGCATTCGATTTTTCAGTTTCGCCCAGTGACCGCTGAGCGGCCTCTGGCGCCGCTGAGCGGAATGCACGTGAACTCCAGAGCGCTAAGCGGAAGGCGATTACCGCTGAGCGGTCTGAAGTCCACGTGGAAAGTCTGAAAAGATATTTTTCTTAAAGGATAAGAGTCGGTGGAGATATTTTAAAAAGTTGTCAGACCGCTGAGCGATAGGACTCTTACCGCCGAGCGATAAGGCTCCTATCGCTGAGCGGAAAGGTGTTAGGCGCTGAGCGCTAGAGCTCAAACCGCTGAGCGGACAGTAGTCTCCGCTGAGCGGCTTGAGACCGGAATGTTTATGGAACTCCTCTTGAGGCACATAATTTGATATTCAATGTTATAGCTATGATTGATAACTGAAATGTATGCAGTATATGCCGTATGTGAATATGTGAAGTGTATGCCGTAGATGAATCTGTGAATTACAGGTAGAATAAGATATAATCTGTAGCTTTCCATGCATTCATGATAAGCCATGTTTAAAGGATTAGAAGTAATGATGAGATAAGCAAAGATTCTGAAATGAACCATAGGAAACAAGATATAACATGCTGCAGATACAGAAAAGTCAGAAATGCTGAAAATGCTGGAAATGCTGAAAACGCTGAAAATGTTGAAAATGCTGAAAATGCTGAAAATACGGAAAAGACTAAATGCCAAATGCTGAAAAGGCTAAATGCCACATGCTGAAAATTCTGAGGCCGTGATCACGAGAGCCAACCCATGATCCCACTTCAGGAGGTCAAAGAAGCATCCTGAATGTGGAAGCCCGCCACAGGTGGTGTCGATATGGCATACCTGGAGGTGTGCGGTTACCACGCCTTTGCATTGTCGAAAGGGGGCAAGCTAAGGTGGGGGTACAATATCCGCCCACTGTCGAGGGGTCCCGAGGGGGCACACGGCAGGTGGAAGCCCACCGCAGGAGTCAACAGAGGACCAGCTGGAGGTGCGAGGTTATTCCGTCATACTAATGTCCACAGAAGGCATTACTATGGTGGGAATAACATATATTCCAAAAGCAGGTTTGTTCTGTTATGCAGGTTTATTCTGTTATGCATATGTTCATTCTGTTAGGCATGTAGATCAAGTATGTTCATTCTGATGATCCTGTTATGCAAAAGTATAGGTACTGTATGAATCTGCATTCTGTTATATCTGAGTAGATGCAATGTATAATTCTGTTGTTATGTCATTACCGTCAAGAGAACGCTCGCGACGGTTATGTATATACACGAAATGTTAATCAGCAAGAGAACGTAGTAAGCAAGAGTAGTACCCCTATCACATAGTAATGTAGATAAAGCCGTTCAGAACTTAGGCCAGATAATAATAAGTAGGATGTTTAGTATACATGTTCTCTTAGAAATCTCTGAGCAGCCTGAAGTCCGACCTAATATGAGACCAGACTCAGGAACTAAAGTTATTTCCATTGAGAACCTACCGTTCTCATCCCCACTGCTTGATGACTTCAGGTACCGAAGATGAATCTTACTTTGAGGATGCAGACGAGCCGCCAGCTGAGCCATGAGCGGCTATGACAGGACATGAGCTTAAAGATAGATAGATGTTCAGATTTTGCCAAGGGCATGGCCCTTGTATTTTGATGTTATGTTGTGTATTCTGGATCATGTATTTGATGTTTTGGCTATGTACATGTGATGTATATCTTATCTATTGTATATACAACTGTGACTGCTATGATGGACCAATGTACTAGGGTGTTTCACCCTCTCCTCTCCAGTTAGCTAGGGTGTTTCACCCTCTCCTCTCCACCGCATCAACAAGATACTCTCTCACTCTCTAGATTTGTCTAAGGGGCTGTCGCCGCCACGGCGGCAGCGGTGAGCTTCCTCTATCCTCTCTCAGATTTGGTCTCTCTCACTCTCATTCTCTCTTTCTCTCGAGTTCACCCCCTCTCTCGGCCCTTTCAGTTTCCACTCCCTCTCTCTCGTCTTCCCAATACATCAACAACATCACCCATAAAAATCAACAAGTTCATCACCAACACATCAATAACATCACGCAGAAAAATCAACAACGTTAACAACAACGTATCAACCCAAATCATAGCCACTGGAGCAAATGGTTGCCGACAAGGTAAAGGTTGGGGTTCCAGAAGTCTGTGTCACCGTCGCCAGCGGCACACACTCCTCCGCCTTCCACGGCTTCTTCCACCGCCAAGTCCTTGTCCCACAAGTCCTCATTCTCGCGCTCCTTTGGCGCATACTTCCCTCGCTCCTCTGCCTAGGTGCAGCCTAAGCCGCCCGACGTGACGGAGCTCCTCCGCCTGGTAGAGTCGCTTCGCGAGAGCGAGTCTCGATTGAAGACGAAGCTCCTCGAGCACGAGCTCATGAAGGAGTCCATCGCCATCGTCCCCGTGCTGGAGAATGAGATCGTTGCCCAGGACACGGAAATTGAACAGAGCAAGCAGAGAGTGCGAGAGGTAGAAGCAGAGAGGGGACTCGTTGGGGGAAGATGAAGGGAGAGGAGAGGGGTTTTGGGTGGAGAAGCTAAAAAGGCATTGATGGCAGAAAACTTGATGAGGGTGACGACCGGGATTTGGGGATAGCGTTTTTGGGTTTTTTTTTTTAAAATGAAATCGGGTCGGATCCATTGAAACCGGGTCAGGTCATAGGCTAATTTTTTTTTAATTCTAAGCTATCCCACGTGGCACGCCACGTCAACGCTTAGTAACGATCACGTCATCACCGTCAACCTCAGTCATCCACAAGGACCAAAACCAAACTTCCAAATTTTACAGGGACTAAAAATTTCACTAAATGACTAAAATCAAACTTTCTAATATTACAAGGGACTAAAAACTTAATTAACCCTAAAAGTTTAGTGAAATTAATTTTGGTGAGAAATTTTCGTCTAAAGATAGTGGTGAAAAAAATTCATATATTTATTTAATATAAAATATAGATTAATATATCAAAGAGACATAGTTTCATGAAATTATAAATTTCATTCCATAAATTTGATAGATAAATAGCATAGAAAAATAATAATATAATTGCTATATCCACTTCTCTTTTAAAATTCAAATCTAGATTGATCAAAATTTAGATAAAATCCTCGAGAGCCAATAAATTAAAAGAATCGTTTTTAATTCTTACTAAAAATACATATAATATATCTTATCCAAAATATAAATATCCTCATTAAAAAAAAAAAACCAAAAGATCAGATAAATTGACGCATTCCAAATTATCGATACGCAAGACACAAGGCCCATGAGGCGCAAGCAGGTTCGTTATTCTGTTGGGAGTTCTATCCGCCAATTCCAAAATCTTTGAGGCACGTGATGGTTATCACGTGCTGTGTTCCACAGATCCCATATTAAAAGCCCAACGCCATCTCAGGAAGAAGCACTCTCTCTGGCCATGGCGAAGAATGTTTCGATGTGCTTCATCTCCGTGCTCGTCGTCTCTCTCCTTTCATGGCTTCCCGCTCCGGTCTCAGCAGAAGAATCTCAATCGAAGCAGTTCGTTCTCTCCTTGGATAGCTCCAACTTCTCCGACACCGTCGGCAAGAACAATTTCGTCGTCGTCGAGTTCTACGCGCCTTGGTATGCTGATTCCACTCTCTATTTGGAGATCTTAAGGGATCGTACATTGTATTTTCTATTTGTATTTGATTCTAATTTTCGCGACGGCAAAAAGTTTCTAAATTCTGCGTACGATTATTTTCCCTTGTGTAATGTATGAAATTCCGATCAGGTCATCAGACTATTGTTCTTGGCAATCTATTCAATGTTATTATTAGAATTATCGTTCTCTCAACAACTAATATTATTATTATTATTATTATTATTATTTTCTTGTTCTAGGTGTGGCCACTGTACGAAGCTTGCTCCAGAGGTAGTGTTGTTCAATTCTTATATTGGGATTTAAATTAGTTTCATATTGTAAGATTATGAAAATACTGATTTCATGTAATATATTTTCCCGCAGTATGAGAAAGCTGCTTCTATCTTGAGTGGTCATGATCCTCAGGTCCTTCTGGCTAAAGTTGATGGCAGTGATGAAAAGAACAAAGAACTCGCGAGTGAATTTGAAGTTAGGGGGTTTCCGACAATTAAGATTTTAAGAAATGGGGGTAAGATTGTTCAAGTTTACAAAGGTCCCCGTGATGCAGATGGAATTGTTGACTATTTGAAGAAGCAAAGCGGTCCTGCATCGACCGAAATTAAATCTGCTGACGATGCTAGTGTATTTATCGGCGAAAATAAAGTTGTTATTGTAAGTGAAAGGCCATTGTGCTTTGTGTTTCTTAGTTGATTGGCATTGCCCTATGTTCTTGTTTTCCTATATTTTCAGGTTGGTGTTTTCCCAAAATTTTCTGGGGAGGAGTTTGAGAACTTTAATGCATTGGCGGAGAAATTGCGCTCTGAATATGATTTTGGCCACACCTTGGATGCAAAACACCTTCCACGCGGAGAATCATCAGTGACTGGGCCCATAGTTAGACTGTTCAAACCATTTGATGAGCTTGTTATTGACTTCCAGGTAATGTTGATTTCTCGAGATGAATTTCTTTTAATGTTGTTTAACACTTTCTATTATCTCATTTTTTTTATTTATAATTGTCTCATGAGTGTCTCATGCTTGTAGGATTTCCATGTTGAAGCTCTAGAGAAATTCGTTGAAGAATCTAGTATTCCCATTGTGACTGTCTTTAACAATGACCCAAGCAATCACCCTTTTGTTACCAAGTTCTTTAACAGTCCCCATGCAAAGGTAATATGCCATTATAATCTATTGTCTAGTAAACATTTAGCTGGTGGATTATTCTTAATCATACTGCTGTAGTGTGTTTCATATTTGTTATGAGTGCCTCCTTCCATACTTTGATTCCCTTGGGAAGCCTTCTTTTTATTTTCCGTAGTTTGCTTTTTCTCACTACATTTGCTGCCCCAAAATATTCATTTTTTATTTTGCGTCTATTCCCCCAACCTTTTTGTAATCCCGAAGTGTCTCAAAATTCTGAATCAAAATCTTGATGTTGTTAGGCAATGTTGTTCCACAACTTCAACGCTGACAGTGCTGATTCTCTCAAATCAAAATACCATGAAGCTGCTGAGCAATATAGACAAGAGGGCATAAGCTTTCTGGTGGGAGATGTGGAGGCTAGTCAAGGTGCATTTCAGGTTTGTATTAAAATAGTTTACCCTCTGATTCTCTGATTCTTTAGTTGTTCGTGACTTTATGACTTAATATCAATGCTTGAATTATGAATTTGGCTTGTCCTAGCAGTATTTTGGCGTTAAGGAAGACCAAGTGCCTCTAATTATCATTCAACATACTGATGGGAAGAAATTTTTTAAGCCCAATTTGGAACCTGATCATATTCCAGCTTGGTTGAAGGCCTACAAGGTGATGTTTATTTCAATTAGTAGCTTATATCTTTTGCATGCTGTGATTTGGTGTACTTATTTTACTCATTACGATATATTATAGGTCATTTATATTTTTTTTATTCACATAATTGTGTTCTTTCTATTATCAAAATAACTGTGGTGTAGGATACAAAATATCTTTTACATGTCTTGGAGATTTTATGTATTTTTCTTATCATACTATTTCTCTTTATGTTTCAGGACGGAAAAATTGAACCATACAGGAAGTCTGAACCTATTCCTGAAGTTAACAATGCACCTGTTAAAGTGGTAGTTGCAGATAATCTTGAGGAAATGGTTTTCAACTCAGGGAAAAATGGTATAATTTGTTGCTTCTTCTATTTGATCTTATTCCATCAATTATCTTACAGATTTTGGCTTTCATGTGTTATGATAAAATATTATGTTCCTTAGGTAATTTTAATCCTAGCATGTGGAAGAGCACTATGCTCCAATAGAGATGATTAAATAATAAATACCCCTAGATAACAATAGTTCTTGTAATGTCAGCATTCAGTTAAGATCACATCCTTGCTAAATTTCTTGGACTACACAAATTTCCCTTTCTTTCCTTCTTTCTTCTATATTTGTTATGGTAATTGAATAATCGCTTTCTCTTGAAATTATTTCTAATGCTATCAACCAAATGCTTTCCTATTTTCTTTCATTGAAATTTTTTCTTTTGTGAAACGTGTCCATCTGCTAAATGCATATCTAAAATAATACTTTTCATATGTTTACCCTGATCATATCGATATAGAATTCATTAACTGTTAAAACAACACAAATACCTTGCAGTTTTTCTGGAGTTTTATGCTCCTTGGTGCGGTCATTGCAAAAAGTTGGCTCCAATATGGGAGGAAGTAGCTGTTTCATATCAAAGTGATCCTGATGTTGTTATTGCCATAATGGTAAGAAATGCAGCGTTTTAGCCTTGAGGATTGTGTGTATATTTAATTTAATCAGTCACTTTGCACTGCAGTGTAAGCAGCTGGATTATAAGACAAATAAAAGGAATTTGATTCAAAAATAAACAGATGACAAAGCCGTGATTGTGTGTGCATATTTTTAAGAAATGCATTTTAATGACATTGTCATTTTATATATGTTTTTGCTGAACTTTATTTTCTATCTCATTTGTGTTACTTTTCAGGATGCAACTGCCAACGACTTCCCAATTGAGGCCTTTGATGTCCAAGGATTTCCAACTGTGTACTTGAGGTCAGCAAGTGGGAAGATATCTAAGTATGATGGAAATAGGACAAAGGAAGACTTCATAGATTTCATTGAAAAGAACCGGGATAAACCAGATCAGCAAGAACAAGTAAAAGATGAGCTTTGAAAAGGTAACTTATCTGTGCTTCACTAGATCAGATATCCATTCTCATGCAGGTGCCTTATAGACAATTGAATAGATAAATATCCTAACAGATAAACTTAAATCAATTTAAGTTAAGATAAGATATAATAATATCTTGATTTATTCTCAACACCCTCCCTCAAGCTAAAGCTCACTGAGCTTTAAGCTTGTCAAAAAATGACAATGGTGTCTGCATGAAAGTGGACAAGTGGTGTCTGCATGGAAGCAGACGAGTCGTGTCTGCACAAAAGTAGGAAGACTGGACGGAACCAGAGGTCTAGGCTTAACCAACGAAGGTAACAAGTGATGATAACGAATGGTTGGGCATAACTAGCGGAGGCAACGAGGTGGAACCAACAAAGGCAAAGGTAAAAGTGGCTGGGCAGAACTAGCAAAGGCAACAATCTATGGTTGGGCGGAACTAGTGAAGACAATGGTAGCTGGGTGAAACCAACGAAGGCTGGGCGGAACCAACAAAGGCAAAGGCACCGGTGGTTGCGCAGAACTAACAAAGACAACAATTTGTGGCTAGGCGAAACCAGCAAAGGCAACGGTGGCTGAGTGTAACTAACGAAGGCAACAATGGCTGAACATAATTAGCAGAGGCATCAAGTAGCTGAATAACCAGCATAGACAACGAGTGGCTGGGTGTAACCAGTAAGGGCAACAACTGACTGAGTGTAACCAGCAAGGTAATAGGTGTGAGTTGTCATTAACGAAGGTTAGTAAGTTTGTGAATCAAATATGACAGGGTAGAGATATATATGGTGAGCGGAGTGGAAACAAAGAGAGCCTAAGCTCTGCATAACAGAAGTGTTGAAAGGGATTCAAGGTGGGTTCCATGACTCTAATACCATGTTAAGCATTGTGGGTGAAGGGGAATTGGGGTACACTTGACGAAAGAAAAATCAGGGAAAATAAAGATTGTATTATATATTTTATTTAAGAATGTGCTCACAAAGTACAAATATGATATGCCTATTTATAAACTAAAAATAAGATAAAGATAAGCTTAAAAGATAAGTATCTTAAAAGATAAGATAGATAAATATCCTAACAGATAAACCTAAATCAATTTAAGCTAAGATAAGATATAATAATGTCTTGAGTTATTCTCAATATAGACAACCTATGATCTGTCTTCTAGAGTTCTGTGTTTATATTTTGATTAGTTGTCCCTTTGCAGGAAAGTTGTACGTACTCAGAGGATATCCACACAGTTCACTTAACATGTTGTATCTACATTTGTTTTCAGCGCCAACTTAAGCATCTTAGTGTTTTTTAGTGTTGATCTCCCTTCTTTTCTTTGTTTTCCTTTAATATTGCTGGTGTTGATATTCGTTGAATCAATAGATGTATTTATATTTTATACCAATGAGTTTTATATTTCTCTGGGCATCTTTGTGATTTGCGAATTTTTCTTGTCAATATGTGACCACAATATTAACCTAAACATTGAAAAGGTGAAATTACAAGAAACACTAAAAGAAGCAGATAGTAACTCCTCAATAATGTATTACAACACCATTCAATAAAGGAATGAGGAGCCCAAGGCCTCCGATGATGATTACGATGAGAATGACCAAGCCTTCAAGACTGTCAACACCATCTTGGGAGGATTTATCAGGGGAGGAGAATCCAGGGCAACAAGAAAGATATATCTAAAAGAAGTGATGAGTGTGACATGCGGTCACCAAGCCCCAAAAAAGTTGCCACGAATTAGTTTCACTGATGAAGATGGCAAGGGAGTCGCACCTCAGATCATGATGACGCGATGATTATCTCAATCGTCATGGTCAACATTGAAGTTAAAAGAGTCCTTATTAATCAGGGAAGCTTGATGGACATCCTGTTTTGGGAGGCATTTGATAAGCTCGAACTTGACCTGTCCGACTTGGTCAAGCCTCTTTTTGAGCCTTAGTAAGATGACCTTGTTAGTTTCCTTGACTTGGCCATTGGCCTGTGATATGAACCCACCCATCAAGTCAAACGACGAAGTACATGGGGGCCCAATGACAAGGGGAAGGATGAGAAGAATACAAGAAATAGTTAATAAAGAAATATTGGCTCTAAATAATTAATGGCAATCTGAAAATACAAGGCCAAAAGAAGTAATGATCATCCAAGCCCAAAACCAATAATGTTGTCGTTGGACTTTGAGCAGCCTGTGATAATTGGGTCATAACTTGGGCTGTAGTAATCCAATTAAGATGAAACCGGTGCCATTTGAAAGCTAAGACAAAATGCTTCAACTTCCATGAAGACAAGAAGACCAAACGAAGTCTTTTAGATGGCCATTTTTGTTGGTGAAGTTAACAGCCAATTTTATTAGTGGAGCATTTAACTTTGGGAGGTGGAATTTTAGTGCATGGTTTTTAGTGGCTTATAATGTAGTGGGTAATCAATGTTAAATAGTGACCAATAAATTTCTGAATAGTGGTGATTTGAAAGGGTTCTAATAAGTCCTATAAATAGGAGAACTTTGTAATTCATAAGGCATCCTTGAAGTGAAATACAAT